>JBAMJV010007468.1:5000-142029 GCA_037951105.1 Echinarachnius parma
ATAAGGTTATTGTTTTTGAGAAAACAAATCATAATACAATACTTATGTTCTGATAATCTGTAGTTTTATGCTGAATTTGGCATTAAAGGGATCTAGTAACTTTGTTGACATGTGCAAACAGTGATGAATGGTTGATGCAATGTATATTATTGTTATCTCATATGTCCACAGGGTATTGTGTGAAAATCTCAAGTCAAATGGACATTGCATGACCAAGTAGTGAGCGAAAATGCAAAGTGATATTCAATAACTCACTGCACTCACTTTGTACACAGAAGAAAAACTCGCCCGGAGTTTTTCTTATCTGAATACTTCGATCGTACATATCAAAATTTTATTTTGAGGATTTGGACAATGTTACTAAGTCCCTTTAAGGTAATGAAACCTTCCATAATAAGCCCGAGGCCTGGACAAATCGGGCAAATAATAACTTTTTCTGATTTATTAAGTGCAGCGCATGCAGATCTGCACTCCTTTAGCCAAGGCAATCGAAACATATATATTCTTCGTTCAAGGCTCATTTAATTAATGTATGCTGCATCATTTATGTTTTCTGTTGATAGATCTACCGTGATCTACAGATATATCAAAAGATTAAAAAACTCCATGCAATTCTATTAATTCTATGTTTGTTTGAAATCATGTATTTTAGTGTGTACGTCTATGGGATAATATTTAGTAGCGTGCAACCTAAATTTCTATCCCCCTATAGCGCCGCCAACGAGAGTTCTGCACAACACCATTGATCTGGTGATCAATTTTGGGACCAATTTTGGTGGCCACTCTAGGCAGGTTAGGCTGCTATAGACAGGTTGCACTAAGACATGTTTGACTGTATTTTATGTAAACATTATTATAAGTATGAGTGCAATCATAACTCAATACAAAATATAATTTTCCCTATAACCATGGCGATAATATATTGGAAATTATCGTCATCGTAGCGAATTGTATTAGAAACTCGTCGGTAGAGATGGTAGAAACTGAGGGTGTTTGTGATACATGTGAGCACCTGTAAAGGGTAGCCTGACTGGAATGCTCCTAGTGATGTGGAAAAGTGCACGTCTCGTGTGGATTGAATTTGTGTCAGTTTTCTATGACTCAGATTGTTTAAAGTATTATTACTTGTATTACTTGTATTATTATTATTAGTATTATCATTAATGTTGTTATTATCATACGTATTATGTCAAATTTCCGTGACTTCTAGTCGTATATTATGTCCTCTTGGGTATCACTAATAATGGAAATAATCAATGTTTTAGAAACAACTATTATCTGTTCTGAATGAACACTATTGCACTAACAAATGCGAGTTACGTGACCACTGAAATAAAGGCGTAGTCAACAACAGCGGTTTTATATCCCGGTTTTGTTACAGTGCACGCTCAGATGCGCTCAATTGACGTTCCATGCGGTACCGTTAGAAGATATGGCACGTACCCTCCGTTGTCAGTCAAAACAGTAATCAGTGATACCCAAAGGGAAATATAATACTAGTGACGGGAATTATAAACGTATTAATAACATCAAGCGAAAGTCCATCGTTTCATTTCCCTTTAATATCATCATTATCATTATTTTTATTATATTAGTATTATTATTATTATTATTATTATTAGTAGTAGTAGTAGTAGTAGTAGTAGTAGTAGTAGTAGTAGTAGTAGAAGTAGTAGTCGTAGTCGTAGTCGTAGTCGTAGTCGTAGTAGTAGTAGTAGTAGTAGTAGTAGTAGTAGTAGTAGTAGTAGTAGTAGTAGTAGTTAGTATTAGTAGTACATGTAGTAGTAACATGCATACTTTATAATCAAATTGTATACCTCTTGTATGTAGGGCGGGACGGATGTATTGGACGCAGGACCAGATGAAAACTACCCAACGCAACTCCCACCCCCGTATTCGTCCCTCGGAGAGGACAATAGGGAAGAGGAGAACAAGAGACGAAACAATCGAGTGGTAATTATAATTAACATTATTAATATCAGTAGTAGTAGTAATAGTAGCAATACAAGTAGTAATGATAGTAGTAGTAGGATTAGTAGTAGTAGTAGTAGCAGTAGGAGGAACATGAGGAGTAGGCTAGTAGTAGTAGCAGTAGTGATATTGATAATAGTATTAGTAGGAGGAGGAGGATGAAGAGGAGTAGCAGCAGTAGTAGTAGTCATGGTAGTAGTAGTAGTAGTAGTTATAGTAGTAGTCATGGTAGTAGTAGTAGTAGTTATAGTAGTAGCGTGGTAGTAGTAGGAGGAGGAGGAGGAGGAGTAGTAGTAGTAGCAGTTACTTATTCTGATATTCATTCGATGGGCGCATCTGAAGCGGCAAAGACATTTGGAGAATTTGAATCAGAAGGTGGGTGACTTATAAAAAATGAAACATAATGGCCTGTTGCAGAAAGAGATACAACCGATTGTAACTTACAATAGGTATAGCGTATCACCTATTGTTACTACTCAGCGGGGGCTTCCACAATCGCGCGACATGTCACGATCATCTCTTGCTTTGTTTATATAATTCGTGTCATGTTACAAATCGATTTTGATAAGATCTTATTCTTAACATATCAAATTGTCATGTGACAACATTTTGATAACGCTACCATGATCCGTCGTGGTCATTCCGGTCGTCGAATTTACCGCAATTGTGTTGAAGCAAAAATTATTTCATCTTTTTATTGTGTTTTTGGTTTGTTGTTTGTGTGTTGTGTTTCTAAAATTTGGCTAGGGATATGATTATGAAACTTGGTGAATATATAGCCCTTGGTCTGAAATTGTGCATCTCGGAAATTATTTCGACGTCATTACCCCGTGACGTCATAACGACGTCATTCTAAAAAAGACGATTTATTGGCCATATCTTTCTTACGTAATAATATAATACCTCAACCAAATTTCGTATAATATAGAACGCTTAGGCCAAGGGCTATAAAACAAAAAATGCCCTGCATCCAAGGTCGTACGGACAACGACAGACGCGTACGCGCGCGTCAAAGGGTAAACATTCTTGAAAAATTCTCAAATCGACCCACTAACCAATTTTCTACATGTTTCAGGTCATTCCGTGTATTTAAAAAATGTGCGTGCGTGCACAAATGCGTGCGCGCTTTCCCGCGCGTAGCCCGCACGGAAGAAAAACAGTGCGTTTTTTTATTTTATTGGAATCGCTTCGCAATACTTTCTTTGATAAATGAAAACAGTTTCCATATTTTCTCGACCAGAAATGTTTGAATGCGAGGGCGTAAAACATTACAATCCGTGTGTACTGCTATGCGCAAGATATGTACAAAATATGCCCTTTTTGAACTGGTATATTTTTCCCGATAGAATAATGAGTTGTAGATATGACGTCATGAATCAATATTACCAACCGAACGTTTGCAGTTTTCATCGATTTTATCATTTGTGACTATTATGCTTGGATCCTGATATCTCGGTCAATGGTAGTAGCTGGGATGATTGTAAACAATTACTCTATCTTCGCGACCGGAAATGTGCCAATGCGCGCGTGTTAAACATGAAATCCGCACGTGCTGCCATATGTAAAATAATTATGTGCAAATGTGGTAAAAACATGTTCTTTCTAATTGATCTTAATTTTGAACATCCATGATGAAAGTTTTTGTTTTCATATATTCGTGACAAAGTATGATTTGTAGGTATGGAGCGATATTTCATTTTTTTCCAATCGGACATCAGGACGTCATCAAAACGCCATGAGAAGCGACAATTCAGTTTTGATCGATTTAAAAAATTTTCTTCTTTGTTCGGACTGTGCATTTGTGTCTATATTTCCTTTGATTCTGCACGTATCTGTCCCAAATTTTGACATTTTATTGCTGAGATCAAGAGCTAAAATTATTGTCTTCAATTTGTTTTGCTTAGATGAGTCATCATATTGATTGTTTATAGCAGAAGAAGTAGTATTATTATTAGTATTAGTAGTAGTAGTAGTAGTTATAGTAGTGGTAATAGTAGTATTATTTACTAAACTTGTAGTAATATAATAATTATTAGTAGTATTATTATCATTATTATTAGTAATATCATTATTATAACTACTACTAGTAGTAGTAGTAGTAGTAGTAGTAGTAGTAGTAGTAGTAGTAGTAGTAGTAGTAGTAGTGGTAGTAGTAGTAGTAGTAGTAGTAGTAGTAGTAGTAGTAGTAGTAGTAGTAGTAGTAGTAGTGGTGGTATTAGTAGTAGCAGTAGTAGTGATAGTATCAGTATAACAACAAATGTTCACGCCTCATTTATGCCCCAAAATTACACTTTATCGGAATTGCAAAGCCTAGTAGGGTATTGATTACATGTCAACAACCAGTATTATTCCTCTTATCATGTAGGGCGGAGCGGATGCATATGACGAGATACCAGCTGGAAACGTTATCACAACGCAACCCCCGCCTCCTTACCCGTATTATTCCTCTTATCATGTAGGGCGGAGCGGATGCATATGATGAGATACCAGCTGGAAACGTTATCACAACGCAACCCCCGCCTCCTTACCCGTATTATTCCTCTTATCATGTAGGGCGGGGCGGATGCATATGACGAGATACCAGCTGGAAACGTTATCACAACGCAACCCCCACCTCCTTACCCGTCCCTCGGAGAGAACGGGGACGAAGAAGAGAGGAATAGACGAAACGATCGAATGGTCGACGCCCCTTATCCGTACACAACGCCCGTAACGTCGACAAGGTAGGTCTGAAGATAACTGTAAAGGTACCTTGTCGGTAAATCTTTGGTGGCTTCAAAAAGAAAACAAATCACAACGCAACCACCGCCCTGTTATTATAGCCGCCCCTCTGTGAGAACGGGGGGAAGAGAGGGACGGGAGGAACGAATGATAGAGGGCTCGTATTACGCTCGTTTACTTCGACAAGGTAGGTATGCTGATCGCTTTAAAGATACTCCGTCGGTAAATCTAGGGAGCGCTTTAAAATAGAAAACAGTCGCAACACAACCACTGCCCCCTACCAGTCTCGGAGTCTCGGAGAGGAAAGGAAGACAAGAGACGGAATGATCGAATGGTTGACGCCCCTTCTTCTCGCCCAAAACTTCGACAAGGTAGGTCTGAAGATAACGTATAGGCCTTGGTCACACGGTGTTGCGATCACCTGCAACAACTTGCGATGGGTCACGTGCGCATAATATGAAAGGCGGATTTATAACCGCGTTGTACATACTCACTGCAGCTATACAACATAAACATTCACAAAACGTTCCGCAATTCAAGGATGAGCGTTAATATCTCTCTGCTCTTATATGAATATAATAAACCAAATAATGATAATAATAGTAATAATAATAATAGTTCGTATTTACATAGCGCCTAAGCAGAACAGCCTCTAAGCACTTATTATTACCCATGGTCATTTGGTACAGTTTAGACCCGCACAATTACCTTGTACACATCTCAACTCCCCTGGGAGCATACTAGCGGCGGGCAACCCTTTAGGTGCACCAAGCTAATAAGATATTAACCTGAGTATGGAGCCATGTCAAAGAGAAATGTTGCAAAACACATAGGACGGGGTCCAAGATTTGGGTTTTTAGCTCATACAAAGACCCCAAATATAAATTACCAGTAAACAAATTAGGCCACACCAATCTGGTAACGAGACGATTTGGGAGTTTCGTGGTATATTAGTTCGGGCCTTTTCCTTTAAAGGGCAATGCAACTCAAGAATATAGTTTATCCTACTTCATACATCGTGATATGCTTGTTTATTATACGTAACATTACTCCGATTCAGATTTCTGCTTTGGAAGAAATATGTGAAAATACTATCGGGTACAACACTATTCACGCGAACAATGGAGGCCGCCATTAATAGGTATGATATGCATTACTGCATTTCAATAACACCAATTCAAACCATTGTCTGACTACTTGTAGATGCTTTGACGAGTCTGCAAATCAGTTAAAAGCTTTTTGTTCGGCCCTAAGCACATACGTCAGAGTTTGAAAAGCATGTCGGGTAATTACAAGAACATGGCCGCTCCCATCATCTTTTGCCGCCGTAATATTTTGCAAAATTTGGGTATGATGCAAAAATACTGCTGAAAACTGCTTATCTACTATAATAATGCCGGGTAATAAAATTAGAGTCAATATAGAGCCTACATTTTTTTTCCTAGCAGAATCTTCTTCAGAGGCTATAAAGTGAAGATAATACAAACAGAAACAACATATATATACACATATAGGTACACATGCTAAGAAACTGAGGAAGGGGGTGGAAACATGGAACAATGAAAGGGCTGTGAGTGGCCAATCAGACTAGGCTGGGATTGGAGGTATCTTTGTGTGCATTTCCTCCAATCCCAGCCACTCACAGCCCTTTCATCATGTTCATTGTTCCATGTTTCCACCCCCTTCCTCAGTTTCTTAGCATGTGTACCTATATGTGTATATATATGTTGTTTATGTTTGTATTATCGTCACTTTATAGCCTCTGAAGAAGATTCTGCTAGGATCGAAAAATTAGGCCCTATATTGACTCTCAAAATTTGGGTATGTTCACGAAAGGATTTCATGGGATCCTGTAGGCCAAAATTGCAAAGTTATGTATCAAATAAAATGTCTGTTCACCCTCTAAACAATAATTATAGTCGAAAGCAATAGTTTCATTGTCCTTTAAATATGAAATGTCGTCAGTTCGATTCCCAACAGCGGTACGTGTGTCCTTCAGCAAGATACTTTATCCACATTTGCTGCTCTCAACAACGGTGTAGTAATTATGTACTTGGCAGTAATTTATTCTTTGAAATGCTTGAGCGCTTGAATATAGCTGCTCAGCCGACGCCAAGGTAATAACGCTCTAAGCGCTTTGAAAGTTAATTGTAATAAAGCGCTATATACAAATGGACAATTAATATCATAATTATTATTATAATTATTATTTGTGGGGATTTGTTTGTATCATCTTGCATGTGTCAGCACTCAGAGGACCGACGACAGGCTTGCAGGATGCGACTGCCACGCCTGCTGCATGGGAAACAACGACTGCGCCGACTGCATTTTAGCATGCTTCCTCTGCCACTGGCTCTGGCCCGGCAGCTCGGCAACGGCGCATCGCGTCGGTCACGTCGGGGAAGACTCGGACGGGTGCTGCGACTGTGAATGCCCTGAAAGCCCGTGCAGCTGCCCCGATTGTGATAACTGCGAATGTGGTAGCTGCGACTGTGGCGACTGCGATTGTAACTTCTGTGACGTATGCGGCGCGTGCTGTGGTGCGGTAAGTACAAACCTTCACTAAGTTAAACTCTTATCAAAGTAGACGTAACAATTATGGAAAACCATATGTATGCTTGGAATCAAACATATTCAAAAGAAAAAAAATTAAAGTATTTGAGACTTCCAACAAAAATGTACATTATTTATTTCAAGGCTCCTTCATAATAACAAATTGATCTCACCGATTTGATCAAACTCTACACCTTTTCAGAAGAACTGTATCAACATCTTTACAAAGCAACTAACGGTTCTTCATAAAAGTTAGGTCGAACTTAGAGTTTAGTTCTAATGTTAATATGTATGTAAACCACCCACCTCCTCCCCTCCCTTCCTAAATGGTAATACGGACTATACATACATCGATGATGAGGATCATTATTTCAATAATGAAGATAATATTACTAATTCTACTACTATACAATAATAATACTTATAGTCATAATGTAATTTATGTTACTATTAATAATAATGAAAATAATGGTAATTATGAAAAAAATCATGATAACAGTAATGAAAAAAAATAATACTAATACTGATTATAGTAATAATCGCCTGGGTCTTTTACAATCAGATATACGTTCAAGCCGCACAAGACATGCACACTTGCCACTCTATTTTGAACATCTTTGCGCCCGTCATTGCATCTGATCCAGATGCACATAGTTATATGCTATACAATATTATGTTTAACGTATGCCCCCCCCCCCATGAACCAATTATTCCGCATAAGCTAACCCACTGTATAATCAATCCTATATGTGTTTGATGCTGTTTAACGTATGCCTCCCCCCCCCCCCCCCTCCCCCATGAACCAATTAATCCGCATAAGCTAACCCACTGTATAATCAATCCTATATGTGTTTGATGCTGTCTTTCTTCATTTGTCTTTCTCGTTGCAGGTATGCGATGGCTTGAGTTAAACCAAAATGCTCGTTTTGGGAAAATTATCAAAAATAACTTTATTGGCCAAAAATAATTGATTAGTATTGTAGAAATAGCATCGAACGTGGCTTACGTGGACAAATCCAAACCTGAGCATCGTTAAATGCAGACATACCAGCTAAAACGCTTATTAAAGCCTCTGACATTTAGTCTAAATTCGCGGTCAGTTTGGCCAATCTACGCTGGCCACATCTGTACGCTCGTTCGTGCGATACACACGTGCGCCGCATTTGCCATATGATTAGCATGCAGCGCACGAGGGTTTTCAATTCACGGCGATTTCAATTTACAGTAGATGAGTTCTATAATTTACCAAAATTATACATAGTAGGCGGTTCCAGGCCAATTTGTTATCATCCCGTATTAGTTAAAACATATTCTTTCACATATTCTTTCACATGAATATGCCTCACCTGTTTGGTCTTCCTCCATTACTCTTCAACAATCAGAGAAAATCGAACGAATCCAGAGACGTGTCACAAAAATTATTCTTGGTTTTAATACTACTCTCACGTACGAAGGAAGATTACAAATTCTAGATCTCCCATCCTTGCAGGACCGAAGAGTTCGCCCAGTCGTTATTATTATCACAAAGAGCTGCTTCCCCCCTTGAAAAGCTCTCTGCCCAACTTTCGCCCTTTGCGCCATATAGTGATGGACTGGTTGTTCCAAAGTGCAGAACCAACCGCGGCTATCTAAAATCAGCTCTCAATATTTCTTAATTAATATCATGCATTTGTTGACTTGCTGTTGCTTAGTTTTGTTAGAATGAATTGGTATAATTCTTGCCATCTAGGTCATTTTCATATTTAATTATTGAATTGTTTTTATTGCAACATTAATATAAGTATGTTTTGTTTAAAAATTAGAGAGCTTCAAGATGTTTTGCAGTTTGTACAAATGTTTGGTTGTAAATCCCTTTTAAATGTGTAATTTCAAACTCTGCATCCCTTTAGATGCAAGTAATTTTTGAATGACTATAAAATGCACTTATGTTTAGAATGAAATCAAAATAGAGTAACTATTTCATAGACAATGATACAATGATAATTATAAAGAATTCCACTAGGGTTTTCATTGCATTTTAGGAGCCTTTTTGTAGTAATTGAACATTATACCACATGTAATTGTTGGATACTAGAATGTTTTGTAATGCAATAAATTTCACTTCTGTTTATAATGAAATCTTAAGAGGGTAGCTATTCATTAACTGTACCATAATTATATCTATCTTTTCTCCCACCTTTTCTCTCTCTCTTGCATGTTTATTTTCTCTTTCTTCACCTCTTTTCTTTTCTGGCTTTCCTTTTCTATTCCTCACACTCTTTCTCTCTCTTTCTTGCTCGCTTTCCTTTTCTATCGTAATCCTTTTCTCTGTCTTTCTTCCCCGCTTCCCTTTTTATCTTTCTTTCTATTCCCCTTAAAAATTATCATCCCGTTCTTTACTTCCAGTCTCCTCTCAATCGTGTTAACTCTCTCTCTTTCTTATTTTCTCTTCTGCTTTTTATCTCAACGTTAGTTTATTCTTGCCGTATAATATAATGCCTTTTCATAATTTTGAAATATTGTTGTAATATTGTTTAATGTACATATTTCTTTTAAATTCTGTTTATTATGTTTAATACACATACCGTACTGACCGGCGGAATCGCCGCAGCCGCGTAAACGTCGCATGCCGACTTTGAGCATTGAAATTGAAACAAAAGTGGGAGAAAGGTGCGCTCGGGAAACTGGCGACAAAAAAACGGGAATAACGGCAGAAAACAAGAAAATCGGCGGGGAAAATTTGCCAAATTTAAGCAGGGAATCGGCGGCGTGTAACATTTCTCGCAATCGCGCTATTTAACTGCCATGCACACTGTATGCAAGCTACGAGTTACGATGTACCATCTCGATCAAAATGTCCCGAAACTGGTATTGGGCTTTATCTGTCTATATATTAAATAACTGGGGGAAGCAAAACAAAGTGGATTTAAGATGCTTCATCATCGAATTTAAAGGGGACATCACAGGCGTATATGTTTTTGCACCATTCTTTGATGACAAACACTTTGTAAAGGGTTGTGTAAGTCATAAACTATACAAATGACCACCAGCACTTACGGAACCAACATGCCATCATGTTTCCGTACGCGCCATATGTCTGCGAATGCGCTAATTCTATACACGCGTACGTTAGGAGACAATAGAGTGACGGAAGACGCGTACGTTCTAGACAATATCAACACAATAATATGTACTTGAGTGCGGTGATGAGTCTTTCAATTATTATTTGTTAAAAAAAAAAAAAAAATATGATCTTCCCTCGCGGAATGGAATACTACAACAATTTACCTGTAAAATATTAGCACATTATTTTGGAGCATTGGTTCTCTTTAAGAATTGCCATTTCTTCCGTGGGGATGTATAGAGGACGCTGTTCGAAATGCTACTCGGTGGTTTGCCATTCCTAACTAGGCTAGATTGTGCGCACTTCACAACACTGAGCCAGTGTGTATTTCGCAAGAGTGCGCATGATGTTAAGTAGATGTAGATGTTGTTGTTGTTGTTGTTAACAATTTTGGCGTTGCATTCAAATAAGAATATATTACGCCAAACATTACTTCTTTTTTTCATAATTAAATTTTCAAAACACAATTTCAAAATTAAAGAATAACAAATAAAATAAAATAATACAAAATAAAAAAGTAAGAAATAGTGTCCATTGCACTGTAGATGTAGATATGCACGGCTTCTCATATAAATATCACGTGACGATAAGGCTTCTAATCGCGTTCAAACAGTCATCACAAAATGGTTGAGTTTAGAGGCCTCTGGCCTTCATAATATATTATATTTTGCCAGTGAATGAGTGGGTAGGCCTTTGACAATTATCACGTTAAGTACTGTTTCTCTGAATACTGTAAGGAATTTCTACAAAAAAAGGTAAATCAAATACATGTTCAGCATCTTACTTAGAAAGTAAATTGAAATAATGTCAAACAAAAAGGGCTATATACTTGTTTTACTTTACTTTTACTTTATTTTGTATTTTGCTGCTGATTAAATGCAAATTGTAGTTATATAAACTATTATTCCTGTTTTATCATGTTAAATATTATAATCATGTGTATTATATCGTGATATTTTTATGACTAAAATGCAAAGTATATACAACAAAGAAATTACTGAAATAATCTGTATAACATTATGCCTACATGTTTTTGTATTATTACTTGGTAATGTTATACGCCGTTTCTAATTTACTTTTTGTATTTCATATTGCAACAAAATAGTAGCATATTATGTTATGCAAAGAACACTTCGTACATAATATTTGGGACGATTTAATGTATGTAGATCGAGTGTGTAACATTTGAAATCGATTTCGTTCATATATAATGTAGATTTAGTACGAAAACAGCATAATAACAAGGATAGGATTATTAATATGCATGACTTATTGTACACCCTAGGAGAAGGATAGACTTATAGGCCCGTATTCACAAAGGAGGTTTGTACAGACCCCGGTTCAAACCGTGGTTTACATCTATGGAATGCCAATTGTAAACTGATGGAGAGAGAATGTGTACCATCAACATTGTTAACAAGTAAGGAATTTACATTCTCTCTCCATCAGTTTACAATTGGCATTCCATAGATGTAAACCGCGGTTTGAACCGGGGTTTGTACAAACCTCCTTTGTGAATACGGGCCATTGTGATCTAGTAACATTGTCCAAATCTTAGAACTGTAGTGGTTCTCTCATACCTTGTTGTATTCGTATTACCAAAAGAAGTTTGGACCAAGTTATGGTACTCCGAATACACATGTCGTTAAAGGGATGTTTTC
The DNA here is from genome assembly GCA_037951105.1 of Echinarachnius parma. Taxonomy (NCBI): domain Eukaryota; kingdom Metazoa; phylum Echinodermata; class Echinoidea; order Clypeasteroida; family Echinarachniidae; genus Echinarachnius; species Echinarachnius parma. Next base: position 17,010 of record JBAMJV010007468.1, read on the forward strand.
GTTTGATGTGTTCGGATTTGTAATTAACCACTGGAAATGTATAACTGTGCATGTACAAATCGATCATAATGAGTTAGCTTATTAGCTTGCATGTTCGCTTATTACGTGCCTATATAACATCCCTTTAACGTGATATCGTCATAATGCCTTTTACTCTTTTCGTCTTTTACTCTTTAAAAAAATGCAGTCAAACGTATGCTCATTACAAACGTTATTGTGTAATATATTTTGTTCAATCAGTTGGTTTGTAAATTATGTTTAACGTAGCTGTAATTACCTACGATAAAATGTATTGTAGTATTCTATATTTATGTGTGTAATTCGGCATGACATGTCACTGTTAATTAATTACATAAGGCATCTTCACACCTCTCTCTCTCCCACACTTTTTCATTTCTCTCTCTGTTTCCCGTATTTCTCTTCCAGTATGGACTGTACCTTTCTATCATGCCTGCTACATTTCTTCCTGCTCTAGAACATACTGTAGAGACTTAACTATTATCTTCATCTGTACTTGTAAATAATGTTTTATATTTGTTTTTATTACTTTGTTTTCTTGTTTGTATTAAACTATGTTTGCTGTATCTTTACGAATATGTAAAACTTGTAAAATCTTAGGTATGGCAACACTTCAAGCTTCTAGCTTATATTGCCAGACCTCTGTGTGTTTCTATATCGATGTTATGACAGTTTATTTTTATGTACGAAATTGTTTACTGTGAGACATGCACGAATATAATAAATAAATAAATAAATAAATATATAAAATACCGAGAGGACATATCAAATCACAGAACTACACATTTCACTAACCATTCATCACTTTCTGCACATACTAACACAATTACTAGATCCATTTGAATGTATGTAGATCGAGTGCGTAACGGTATGGTAAATGTAGTTACATGTATAATGCATTAGTGTACGATGACAGCATAAAGGCAATGGTAGGAATATGAATATTCATGACTTATTGTACTTAGGATAAGGACGATGTCGACTTGAATAATTACACTAAAAACGTCTGTTATGCACTTAAGTCAACTATAGTAATTACATTTATTAGAATAGTAAGAGGCTAATATTCTTGATGTTTTTAATATAGGTTTCCCGGCCAATTTTCTACATTACGCACCCAAATTCGTCTATGTATATTCAATTTTTTGCAATTACCGTGGAGGAGTCGCTTTGGTCATTCAATGTTGTATTCCAAGCATTCACATTCGTATATGGGCACTCAAATAACTAATCGCGAACTTCGCAAATGTGGTATCGATTTCAGTAATGGGCGCTTTTTTCAAGTAACATAATTTATGTGCATTCAATTTAATACAGTTAGCTGGGCAATTGCTTGTTTGTGCATTCAATTTTCGTTTATTGGTTATCAATTTCCAGACATGTTCATTCAATTTAAGTTACACAAACAGCATCCATACGTACTCAAAAATAAACATATTTACATGCATGTGCATACAACCGTATACATACGCACACCTATACACACGCACACACAAACAAACACACACACATTCGTTGACTTTGATTTCTCTTTTCGTTGACTTTGATTTCTCTTTTTTAGCATCATCACCGTTCCTTTTCTTACATAGTCTTGACCTCTCCAGTGTAATATCTTTCCTTTCCTTAGATATACTGTTTAACTTTTAATCTATATTCATCAGTCACATCTGTCTATATTTCCCTATAACTTATAATTATTTCACATTGTGCTTTCTTTCTTGTCTACCAATATTCGTTCATCATGTCTTAATGTTATCACCATGCGATATTTAGTTTATCATTTTGATCTTTATTTTCATCACATTTTCATCACATTTTTCCAGTATGTGATTTTTATTGTATCATCTCTTTTTTTTATTATATGTATCTTTATTCCCATCATGTTTTCTTTATTGATTGCCCATGCACGAAATAAATGACCCATGCACCATGATGTTACATATCCTAACATATTAACACTCCTAGCACTGTACATGTTTAATTCAAATGCAATTATAATGAACTTGTTTGCCCATGCGCGAATTAGAATGATCGAAATGAGACCGGAGACTGCTGGAAATGAATTTGAATGATTAACGAAAATAAGCGCAGATCGTTTACATTGGAATGACGCAAGTGTGAAATTAGTTGCTCTATTACTTAATATAAATATTCAAAATGACGATATATATGTCGATCCAAGCACGGATTTGACGAAATTCAATGCTGCCGATAGGAAATTGCATGATAGAATAACTAAATTCACAAATATGCTACATTCATTTCAATACAAGGTTTTAATTGAATCCTTTATTGTCAGTTGCAAAATAAATCACTAGCAAATAGTCTAAGTGATGCGATGGTGAATTAAAATACGATAATATTTGGTGGCAATTACGTGATTATTCCGTGGCAATACCGTAAAACTTCGCCTATAGGCGCTACTATCTCACAGTATTAGCAGGTATTAATCAACAGCCCCAGCCGCGTAACCACACGACTCTCATGTATTGTAACGTATCGCCACGTCGCACCACGTATTAGCAACGAAATCGTCTGTTTTCTGGAATTTGAGGTGCACTTTTGTACAACGCAGAGGGCGGGATCTTTGAATTAATTGAAAGAAACAAAACAAAGAAGTTTGTATAACATGATATAATTGTGAAATATAAACATAAATTTAATGAGGATAAGATATATAGAGAAATACAAATGTTGAAATGAATAAGGCTATATCGTTATGACAAAAAATGTAATTCACATGAACAATGTGTACTAATTATGCTTTGGGGAATATATTTCTTAGAATTTGAATGTTGATTGAAGTACAAATTACTTGCTCTTTATTGCCCGCACGAATTTGATTAAACAGGAGTATTAATTAAAATGCCCATAAACGAATTTGAATGCTCTAAAAGTGAAAATGAATATAGCGAACAGCACTAATTTGAATGATCGAATTGTCCGTTTGGGTGCTATTTTTACGAATTTGACTGGGAAAACCTATACTACAAATTTAAAAGATTAAATTTGTTTAGCTACAACAACACATAACAAGTACTAAAACAACCTCAGGGAACATGTATGTCAAATTAAGAATATTATATAGGAGAAGGCATTGTAAGATTGTAAATCATAAAGTTAGTTTTAAGAACATTTACAGATAATTTCTTACTAGTTAACTAAGTACTAACTTTCTGTAATTCCTCATTAAATTGTATCTGTAATGTAAATGTATCATTATGTGCCACACAAATATAAGTATTGTCTGCGAATAAAATATATTTCAGTTTAGTAGATATATTGCACACATCATTTATATACAAGAGGAATAAAAGGGGTCATGTAACTTTGGGGCACTCCACATCTTATGCCTTTCATCTGATACTTTTGTCCATTAATTAAAACATATTGCTTGCGATTAAGTAAGGTAACTTTCAAAAAATCCTAAAACGTTTCCTCTTATTCCATACATTAATTTATTCAATAAAATGTCGTGATCTAAAGTGTCAAATGCTTTTCGTAAATCTAAAAAATAAACCAATCATTATTTCCTTATTATTAATTACCTTAGTTACTTTATACAATCAAGAAGTGCTGCAGATGTAAAATGCCCCGCTCTAAAACCATACCGAATACAAGTTAAAATACGACATTCATTAACAAAAAACAAAAGACGATCATACAATTACTTTTAAAGTCTTAGAAAACAAAGGTAAAATAGACATTGGTCAATAATTTGTTACAATTTCAGAAAAACCTCCATTACAAATTTGTATTACTAACTCTGGCAACGCACGCATTAAATATCTCACATAATGGATAACATAATAATAGTCTATTTTGTTATCACTTTCATATCAATACCATCATATCCTACACTATAATTATTTTCAAATTGCTTTACAATGTAAACTATATATCAGTTACATAACCGTACTATCCCTATAAGTAACATATTTCTTATTTATTCCAATATGATATATGTATTGATATTTCAGCTGATTCTGAACCATTTTGGATCCAATAAAAGGTATTATATCATTAATATCACGTGTTATTTTAAATACTACACCTGGTTTTTCATAAGGCTCACAACTTAAATATTCGTTGAAACGCCTTCTAAACCCAAACTGTACTATCTATGTGTAACATATTTCGTATTTATTGCAATTTGATATATTTATTGACATTTCAGCTGATTCTAAACCGTTTTGGATCCAATAAAAGGTATTATATCATTAATATCACGTGTTATTTTAAATACTACACCTGGTTTTTCATAAGGCTCACAACTTAAGCACTTGTTGAAACGCCCTCTAAACCAAAACTGTACTATCTATAAGTAAACTATTTATTTCAATATGTCATATTTATTTATATTTCAGCTGAATCTGATTTGTTTTGGATCGGGAAAAATGTATGTTGTCATTAATATCACGTCTTCTTCCAAATAATACACTTTGTTTTTCATTAGGCTCACAACTTAAGCACTTGTTGAAACGCCCTCTAAACCAAAACTGTACTATCTATAAGTAAACTATTTATTTCAATATGATATATTTATTTATATTTCAGCTGAATCTGATTTGTTTTGGATCGGGAAAAATGTATGTTGTCATTAAAATCACGTGATCTTCCAAATATATTACACTTGGTTTTTCATTAGGCTCACAATTTGGATATTTGGTGAAACGCCCTCTAAACCAAAACTGTATCATCCCAATAGTAAAATAATCCTCACCCATACTACAACACAACCACAGCTAAATATGAAGGAGTAGCTTGAGAAAAATTATGGAAAGCGTTTATAAACTCCAATTGTAATAATTATTAAAACATGATAAATATTCATTGATATTACAGCTGATTCTAAACCGTCTTTGATCAGATAAAATGTATTATGTCTTCAATATCACGTGTTCGTCCAAAAAGTACACTCGGTTTTTCATAAGGCTTACAAATTAAATATTTGTTGAGACGCCCTCTAAACCAAAACTGTACTATCTATAAGTAAAATATTATTTCAATATCATATATTTATTGATATTTCAGTTGAATCTGATTCGTTTTGGATCGGATAAAATGTATGTTGTCATTAAAATCACGCGTTCTTCCAAATACTACACTTGGTTTTTCATTAGGCTCACAACTTTGATATTTGTTGAAACGCCCTCTAACCCATAACTGTACTCTCCCTATACGTAGAATAATCCTCACCCCTGCTATAACACAACTGAAGCTATTATAATGTAGTAGCTTTAGAAAACTTATGGAAAGCGTGTATAAACTCCAATTATTCCAATTATCTCAATATGATTATGTTTTCATATTTTATCTGATTCTTAACCATTTTCGATTTAATTAAATACATTATGTCATTAATATCACGTGTTCTTCTAAGTACTACACACTTAGTTTTTCATTAGGCTCACAACTTGAATATTTTGTTGAAACGCCTTCTAAACCAAAACTATACTATCCATATCAGTATAATAATCCTCACCCATACTACAACACAACTGAAGAACTGACGCGTATGAAGACATACTGAGGAAAGCTAAATAAAAAAAAAAAAAAAAAAAAACGTTGTACACGGAGGCGCATTGACTCTGCTATGCAGTGTACATAAACCAGCTTGTAAATGGTGATTTGAGACGAAGCGTCGTCAATCCTCTACTAGGCTAGGTTCCAGTACAGTTTAGAGCCGCTGACATCCAGTCCTGCTCCAGCTGCTCCATTCCCGTTCGATGGTGATACAGCGATGGACAGGCCTGTCGCTCCTACGTAGAAATTGTCGAACAATAAGTAAATATTTAATATTATATTGTAATAAACAATTAATGTAATGTACGTACATTTGTATACGGTTTTGTTTATACTTTTTAAAGTATATATATTGTTGTATAATAAAGATTGTACTATCTGCAATTTCATTGTATGGGACCCTCTTGAAAATCAGCTTCAATCGGCCAAAAGGGCCATCTGACCCATCTGTGTAAATACATACGTACAGTAATACAGCTTGAATGCACTCGCCGAGATAATGAGGCAGAATTGAAGAATTTATAATTAATTGACCGACCTGTACGTATCATTTTCCTACGTACTGAGCTAAAACACCGAAGTTTTAAATCGAAATAACGAAGATAAATCGAATTTTCTATAGAAAGAAAAGTGTTCATTAAACGACTAACATTCCAAAGTTCATATTATTATTTATTTCGTATCAACCTGTTACAGATAAAAGGGTGAATTTTAAGGTTGAAAAGAGGATACGAAAAGCAAAAATTTTCAACACATTTATATCGTAAAATAAATTATTATAAATGCTTGCGTCTCGGTAAATGTTACATCATTGGAAAGGGTAAAGTCTCGTTTTTGATGAGAAATGATTCGCATATTCATTAACCCTCCCAGTGTCACGGGCCGATTTAATCGGCCCAGGTTCCGCCACCAAAACGTTCGGGCCGATATAATCGGCCCGCACTTTGACAAGCTCTTACATGCTTACTGATTCAGGTCATGAGCTGTAAGCTCAACTGTGATTGGTCGAGACGTATGGCAATGGATGATATAAAAGATAAAGTCTCAATTTGTTTTGTCCAATCACAATGATTGTTTCTTTTTACTCTTGTTTGGGTTTTTTTTTTATCTGTTTTTTGTTACGTGAATCAGCCCGGAAGTGGGTTTATCAATACGTGTGTGTACGAGTGATGATTACGTGTATATAAGTAGTGTGCGCGCTACGTGCGATGCGCTATTCGCATGTGTCACAGTGGTCGCTATTGTTATGCGCTATTTTCAGTACATGATTTACAGTGATTTAGAGCTAACTTTTGAAGTTCTGGGAACCAAGAATGAGTGTTTCAACGGAGGACGAGGAGCCATTTATCAACCTAGAATCGGCATTTATCGAGATATTTTTAGTAACTGATGATTACTACATTGATATACAACGTCAACACCAAACAGACATGGACACAGAAATAAAATTGTATGAATAATACGATATTTTCGTGGGATTCTCGTACTTCTAGCTAGGCCGCTAGGGCGCTAGGCAGTACGCTATGTTGACGCCAGGCCGAGCGGCCAGGCGCTCGATGTCGGGGATTCCCGTTGAGTGTTGATCGAAGCTGGAAGTTTCGCCAACATTATTGTTATCATTTTGTGTTTTGCTCAGTAATTTCCTCATGATATCACTAGGAAAAAAACAGCAAATAACTGACTGAGAGTGTGATTATTGATAATTATTTTTTATCTGCTAACTAGAACAGATCATTCACAATTATTATTCTTGATCGAAGTGGAAGTCGTGGGCGTGGAAGATTTTGTTGGTGTTGTGCTTTGTGTACACCAGAAAATTGAACCTTTTATCCCTAAAAACTATTGCATGTGGTTTTCCTGTTTTCATATTTTGAAAATTACAATGAATGAAAGAACTTCTACTCTCTAGGCTAGATCTAGATAACTAAAAATAAATTATATGCACAAATTATAAGCCTCTTGACGGCAGCTAGGACTCGGGAGCAGGAGAGGTTTTACTTTTACCGAAGGCGAAGACGAAGTCATCAAAATCGAAATCATATTGTTGTCGTAAACTGAATAGTTGGCAGAATTATACATTATTCTGGTCCTGGAGCATCTATTGTCGTAAATTTATTGTCATAAACATAATATTGATGAATAGTTGAATACAAATTTGTATTTTAGTTACTAAACAGATGAGCATTTCCTACAATATAATCCTTGAATAACAAAATGACGTTGTCGAGCGCAGATTTTAGGCGGAAAAGATGGTTGTAATTGTATGTGTCTAAATGAGGGCGCCCTTCTATAGCAATGAGGGCGCTCTACATAAAACTGATTTGAAAATGCACGAACATAATATACGTTCAAAATTATATAACTAATACATGACAATACCTTACAAAAAATTGTATAAAACCTAACTATAGACAGTCCAACTCCAAGGCAGAATAAATATGCTGCACAATCATATTTTCGCAATATTTCGTACGTGACATCGATGCACAATTTTGGCGATAAAAACGCCATCAAACATCGTATGAAGACAAACTTTTTTTTCCCAGAAAGATAAATGTACATGCTACAATGTGTATGTAAAAATGTATCATGTTTTGTTACTCATTATATGATAAAATGCTGTGGTCAGGTGCAGGTAAAATTTTGAAATTTGTATTGCATGGCCTAGAGAGGGCGCCCTACTCAACAATGAGGGCGCTATTTATCAAAAAAATATAGAAAACACAAGAGTATACCGTAAGCTTCAAAATGATATATGACGTGTTGGGAAAGCTTTGAAGAAAGTGTTTTAAAATTATCAATCAACTAGACACTGTAATTCACCATAAATATGCCTGACACTGGCAACAGTGCTATATGACACATATAGGGTTAACCAAAATATCACACGGGATCAAAAAATAACTGATATTTCCGAAATTCCAGCTCTGTGATTGGCTCATTCAACTACTGACCACTGTTGCTGAGGTAACGGGCCCATAGCAACAGTCATTCGCACCTGACATTGCCCGCTTTGTCACCATGCGTTCTTGGTTGAATAGCCCACAGTCGCGCGTGATGTTGAATAAGCCAATCACAGAGCTGGAATTTGTAAAGTCACAGTAATTTTTTAACATCTTGTGATATTTTGCTAGCTCCTGAATGTTCTAAAAAGCGAATGAATATATGAATGGTGTAGTATCTGAGACAATACTTTTCTCTTTCCAATGATGTAAAAATTACCGAGACGCAAGCACATTTGATGCATTATTTTATAAGGTAAACATGAATCATTAAATTCTTGTTTTATTATCACATTTTAACCTTTAAATTAATCTACGTCAGATTGAAGCGAAACAAATAATAACATAAACGTTGGAATATAAGGCGTTGTATCGACGCCTTTCTTTTCATGAAACACTTAATTTCTCTTAGTTTATGCGATTTGAAATTATGTTGTTCCTGCTCACTACTTTTTCATAGAAATCCAAGTCATGCATATTTTGTTTATAAATGGGAAGCCTTGTTGATGCTCTGCGATCTCACTGAATACAACTACAACTACATGTACAACTAAATGTATATTTTACACTTTTCACAGAAAAGCAACACTTGTTCTGTTATGTTTTAAACAAAATCTAGCTTCATTCTCCCCAATGGGACCGCTCCTCACAAACAAAATGCCCCCCCCCCAAAAAAAAAAATTATATAATGATTAATAACAACAAAGTACTATAATTATTGATGGTATTAGCAGACCACCTGTGTGGATTTATATATTTCGGAAAGTTACATTCGGACTCCCACTGATCGAATTCAACGTTCAATATTCATATATACATGTATAACTGCAAGAAATTGTAATAAGCCCTATGGTTTAATTCTTTTAATTGGAATAATGTATTATCTTGATGAGGAATATAAAACAAAATAAAAGAACATGCCTTTGTCCTTAGGCACTTTTTTAACATAGACATTCGATGACTACAACATAACTGCGCCCCATAGAAAATAGTTCCGCTGAAGTAATTTGTCCCGGAGAAATTAACGGAGCGGAATCCTTATGTCACTTTTCGTCGTTTGGCGATCAATTTCACGGAACAAAATAAATAAATAATTTAGTAATTTGTCACACATTATCGTCATTTACAATTCATATTCGTTGGTCACAGTTGTTGAACACATACAAGTAAAAGCATTTCGTCGGTTTGCGTTCATTTTCATTGAAATTCGATTCAAATTCTTCTGTATTACGGTGTTATTTTCTTTACTGTTTTGTCTTTATTGTCTTTATTTAATTGTTTAATCGTAACATCCATTATTTAGGGGGTAACATACACGCACTCTCTCTTTCTCACACACACCCACACACCCACAAACAAACATACACCTGTACGCACGCACGCACGAACACACACACACATACTTGAATTTGTTGTTTGTTCGTCATTCAAGACCTATGTACTACACGTATAGGACCTCACCAGGGGGGTAAACTCAGCCGCCATGATGGGCTTGGCTGATCGCGATCAGAAGGCTTTTTGCAACGTCACAAAACGTCATTAAAAGTATATATGACAGGTTGTGTATTTCCAAATTCACCTGGAATTAAACAATAAAATGCATCTTGTTGAGCGATGAAAATATTTACCACCTTTATATTTATCGTAGATGTAATTAGTTTATTGCTAGCTAATTCTACTTCGTCAATAAGACCACATTTTAGGTAAATTTTGATGCTTATGACTGCTCTCGATTGCAGAAGAGCCGCATTTCATACACGGATCAATGTGTCAGCCACGGGCAAAAATTGTTATCAAACGCATGCTGCACACAATCCCAAGCTTTTGCCATAGAAACGGGTTGGTTTGTTTATTCATAATTGTATGTAGAAAACGTACAGTATGAGTGCGCCTGGTAAAGGGCGCGCCTAACGCACATTCCTATTGTTTCGTCATATAATTTCCCCACAATGCAGTCGTGTGACGTAACAATTACGAATTCCGGTGTTTTAAACTAGTTGTACTAGGGTCGTCAGTCCGCCATTGGTTGTGTACAACACGCACGCACACACCCACACACACACACATACTTACCCAGGCATACTTGTGGGCACCCGACTTGTGGGGTACTTGCGCTACTACAGGCTGAAGGAATGCTACTGCAAACTGTTTTTTTCACAAAATCTTTGCAACGAAAAAAGGCAACCTTCTGAGTGCATGGGAGGGTAGGGGTGTGTGTAGAAAGAAAACAAAATCCTCAAGTATCACTTATGGGGCACAGTCACAAGATTTTGTCACATAACTCTTTGAAGCTAAATACGCCGATTTAAAGGGTACCTCCGGACAGAGATTTAGCTCTCTTACATCAAAGACATATCCCAAATGAACATACAAAACAAGTCTGTGATCCTGAAAGTATTTCTACATTGCTAGGGAATCATTTTTAATATCACATATCACTCATTCTGTCAGCGCAGTTCCGATAACGATACCACTTAACGATCCTCTTATTGATCGCATCTGCGATATATCGCAGCAAGCAGAGAAAATCTCGAAAATCGCTTGTGTGCGCGCGCTGCTGCAGCACAGTGCGTATAGACGGAGCTATAAGAGAGAGAGAGAGACACGAGTAGCGCTATAAGGCCAAAAACAATAAATTGTTGAATTGGAGTAACGGGCAACCAAACATTAGGGTAGGTAGGTAGGGTTTTTTGTTTTTTGTTTTTTCAGGATTCGCAAATTACACAAAAACACATATATAACACACAAATAACACATTATCGCAATTGGAATTTTTTATTTTATTTATTTATTTTTTTATCAGAAAAAACCTTTAGGGTGGGCGGTATTTTTAGGGTCGGGCGGGTTGCGAATTTGCGTTTCCCAAACCATTCAGCAACTCCTTGTGAATACCCGAAAATTCCGACATTTAGTCGAGTGCCGAACGAATAGCAAATAAAAAAAACATTGGACCAAGGTAGGATTCGAACCAGGAATCTCTAGCGTATCAATCTAACTCTCTATCCACGGAGCTATTTCGGATTGCTTGCTTGGTGTTGGTTTTTAAAAATATATATATACCCTAATACTAACCCTTACCCTAACCCTAATGTACAAGCAATAGCATGTATACATATTGCATGCATGCAGAGATATGGTGCGATGCGGTGGCCGTGGCTAGAGTGCGAGCACGCGCGAAACGATACTAACTATCGCATGGGCTATGCGATAAATCGCATACTACCATAATAACGTACGCGTATTGATTGAGCGGTCGTGCAAACAAAGTCGCGCGCGCGAACCAGTAAATAGCCGTGGTTCCGTAGGTCGTAGTAATTAATTGCATTGTTCTCAAATTACAGAAACATATCAGACCCCATGAGAGTATGATTGGTATTCAATTATAGTACCAAAACAACTAAGGATTGGTTTTATCATGCCCGGCGGTACCCTTTAAGGCTATTCCTTAGTGGGGTCCATGATTTATTCCCCACAAGGAAAAAATACCCCACAAGTATATAATTGTACCCACACGAGACCCTACAAGAATGCCGGCGTGAGAGCACCCACACACACACACACACACACACACACATACACACACACACGCACACACACACACACACACCCAAGTGCTTGAAACTTTGTTTTGCTTCATTCAATTCCTTTTCACGACATGTATACATAATAACAGTGGATAAACACATACAAACACGCACACACATGACACACATACACTCCCACACATATCCACCTCCACAGAGTCATTACACACATATTCAATAGGCTATACCATGTGACTAATTTGAATGAGAAAAATCATGTAATTTGTTGAACAAAACGAATTTGATCTTAGCGTCGAACAGCGGTGTGCTAAATGAACAAATTGAAGTTTGGATTTGTGCTCTGTTAGTTTCTCGGTACGAAATTGAAATACAATTTTATACAATTTAATGAAAAAAGGTGTTAAAATGGACAGGAAAACCTTTAGTATTAGGAAATTATAACGTTATCATTTAGATTATTATTGCCGTTATCATTATTATAATCTAGAAGTATTAGAAGTATCATTGTTATTATAAATATTGAAATCATTATTATCGTTATTACTGTTGTTATCATTATGGTTAGTATTATAGACTGGTCTTCCCGCCCATTTAAAACCTACTATATAATTATTATTATAAGTAGTATTAGCATAGTAATAATCATCATTTTCTTCGTCATAATCTTCCACCTCGTTATTAGCATTTCTTACCTTCGTCTCTTTTGATAGTATACGTTCCGTCGACATTCACGAAGAGGAAGAACAACTTTGGGTCATTTTCAGATATTTGGGTCATGTGTGGTGGTCGAATCTAATGAAGGGAAACAAAATGAAATACATACATAATATCGTCGGTAGAGAAAGACAAGAGAGGTAAGTAGGATTTTAGTACCTCAGATATAGACCCAACATAGCTCTCTTTTTTGGTTATAAATTTTTCTAAAATTTACAATAATTAGTTTCTAAAAAAGGATTGGCATCACGTCGAGAAGGCCCCGGCCTACAATATGGTATGCCTATTTTAATTTAGCAACAAACAAAACATGTACTTATATCGCCCCTCTCACGCTAAAACAATGATAATTATATAGATTGATATATTGATCATTCGAAACAATGATTAATAAATCATGAAATGACAATGAAACTATGTCTTTTAGCTACTATTATAAAACGGCTCCGGTAAATTCAGTGACGTGATTAGCTAAATCCTGTCACGTGACTATTTATTAATTTTCATCAAAAAATCACGAAACTGCGTAACACATAATATTATACGATGTCACTTTTTGTTGCGCGGTTTTTGCACGGCTGTGACGTCACAATGCTTGTTTACATTGTTTCGATCTAGATTGAAGTAAGAACTCGCGGCGGTGATCGTGAAAAAGATGGAAAATGCTTCGTTTTGTAAATAATCTGTTCCGTACTAAATAAACACAACAACAAAAAGTAACCCCCCCCCCCCCCCCTAATCAAAATAGCGTAACTTTTTAACAAATAGGGTTTTAGCAACATAACTTGGCAGGAATGTTTATAAACTTATTGGCTAACGTCTCCGTGAAAATGAACTTGATCCGCCATGCCATGCATGAATGAGCACACATCAAAGGCAAAATGTCACTTTTCAAAAGTCACAAGAGTCAAAAAGTGACAATTTTGCCTTTGATGTGTGGTCACTCATCCATGACTCGACGGACCAATTTAATTTTCACACATGAGTTAGTCAATAAATGTAACAACAATTCTGCCGAGTTATTTTGCTCAAAACCTTTTCGTTAAAAAGTTATGTTATTTGATTAAGGGGGACTTATTTTTGTGTGGGGTTTAATTGATCAGTATTGTTGGAATAAACTCAACAAAAAGTAAGTCCCCTCCTGATTAGAATAACATAACTTTTTAACAAACATGTTTTGAGCAAAATAACTCGGCAGGATTGTTCCTACACTTATTGACTAACTGCAGTGTTGAAATGTAATTGGTCCATCGAGTCATGCATGAGTGAGCACACATTAAAAGAAAGATTGGCACTCTGTGTGCTCACTGATGCGTGACTCAATGGACCAACTTCATTTTCAAAAAGAATTTAGTCACAACGTGTAGGAACAAAACTGCTGAGTTATTTTGCTGGAAACTTTTTTGTCAAAAAGTGACGCCATTTTGATTAGGGGACTTACTTTTGTTGTTGTGTGTATTACAAACGCGTGCATGATTCATAAAGGGGGGAGTTACTTTTTTGTTGTGTTTACATGTTGGCAGTTTCGTAAATTATATGGTAAGTGGTTTAATATTATTAAGTTTGGGAATGGCAGTCCTTTTATGATTCTCACTTTTACAGACAATTTTTCGGCGATTTGCATCGAACTAAATTTGGTGAATTTGACTCCGACTGAGCATTTTGCTGCAGAGTGAAATCAGTCAGTGAGTGCAGTAGTGATGATGAATTATGTAAATTCCTAATACATTCACACTCTAGAGAGTAGAAAGCCTGGGTTACTTCTTGTCACAAGTCTGTTTCAAATAACCCAGCCAAAAAAAAAAAAAAAAAAACCACAGTCATTTACCACAACTTGCAAATCATGAGACACCCCTTCAGAGAGGCACACCATCTGTCTACCATCGTCATCCTCAGTTCCATTGTCGTCATCACTTAGCTGGGTAGCAGGTGCAGCTATGACTATCGGGGTAGGAGCGTTGAAAACGTGATCCAGTCGCGTGTACAGGAACGCCGTGACTTTGACTACAATGGGAGATAAATGCAAAGAAATGGGGGGGGGGGGTTCCATAAACAAACAATAATACAAGTTAAAGAGATAGTTGAGTTTTGGAGAGGGCGCTACATACAATTATTTATGGTGAGATGATGAAAAACTGAGTGTAAAATTTGAAATTGTATAATATTGTAATGACAGAATAAAGTTTATTGATCAACATCGGTTCAGAAAATGGTGAAATATACATAAACATAAGCATTTGTAATAAATGTGGGGCCCACATTTATTCGATAATTTTGAACCAGCCGTTAACAATTAACACAAAAAAATGCTTGCTCTTTTCAGAAAGTTACAAAATATGTATGGATCTTTACTAAGTCATTTGTAATGTTGTATTCCTTTTGAGTTCTAACTATTAGTTTGTAATGTAATGATGCAGGTTTTGGTTAATAAAATTCAGTTTGACCAAAACGGTACTCTCCTTACCAGAACTCAACTATCCCTTTAATTGATGCAAATGAGCAAGGGAAAGATGGCTCCGCCAGGATTCCTTCTCGAGACCTCTATTTTTTCTAGACTGCTGCTCTGACTCCTAAGTTAAACATTGAGCTATACGTTCGCAGTATTTACTCAAATTCAATGAAATTTGGAGGAACTATTCCTTGTTTGTAGATGAAAAGATTGATGATAGCTTTTAGAGGTAACCCATATTGTAAACCAAAATATGTACATTTCATATGTACATTTCTGATTTTGTGCAAAGTTGCCTTTTGACTATAAAGATAACTGAATAATGTGAAAAGCCATAATTAATTAGTTTGTATAGCATCATAATATCTATCTTTAGAATATATAATGTATACGCCTCTATACCTCTGAGGAGATGCATTTTAAGTCCAATTGTCTTTAATTTATGTTTGTTGGATTCCCCATATGCTAAGCTTTCCAGAAATGTATGGTTTGTAGGGGGTAGCTTCAATGGTTAGAAATATATTACCGATATAAACACACACAAACAAATAAGTCCCCCCTAATAAAAATAGGGTAACTGTTTAACGAAAATGTTCTGAGCAAAATAACTTGGCAGGATTGTTCTACTTCCTACTCTCGTTGAATAACTTATCTGTGTAAATGAGATTGATCCGTCGAGTCACGCATGAGTGAGCACATAGTAAATGGAAAGTTGTCACTTTTCAAAAGTCACAATAGTCAAAAAGTGAAAATTTTGCCTTTAATGTGTGGTAATTCAGGAGTGTTCCTACTTAACTTTTGCGTGAAAATGAAATTGGTCCGTCGAATCATGCACGAGTGAGCACACATTAAAGGCAAAATTATCACTTTGTGACTCTTGTGACTTTTGAAAAGTGACAATTTGGCCTTTAAGTGTGCTCACGTATGCATGACATGGGGGCTAAATGTTATGTTGACAGAGAAGTTAGTCAATAAGTGTAGGAACAATCCTACCAAGGTATTTTGCTCAAAACCCTTTTGTTAAAAAGTTAAGCTATTTTGTTTAGGGGGGACTAAGTTTTTGTGTTGTGTTTAGTAAAAGTGTGCACAAATTTCAAATAATACCCCACTGGGCCACGTAACATCTATTCTTCTTTTGATAAATCTTCTAAGTTTGTTCCAAGGATGGATCCAACATTAATTCAGACATCAAAAAAATTGTTAAAATAGACACATCACACATGTTTGTACCATGATAATTTCAAAAGTAAGACACAATATACAGAGTTTAACATTCTTACCAACGGCCGTTTTGGATTTGAGGGACTAGATGGCCATGAACGGTTAAATAATCTGCTAGATCCACTGGCCTTAAAGGGTACCTCCGGACAGAGATTTAGCTCTCTTACATCAAAGACATATCCCAAATGAACATACAAAACAAGTCTGTGATCCTGAAAGTATTTCTGCATTGCTAGGGAATCATTTTTAATATCACATATCACTCATTCGTCAGCGCAGTTCCGATAACGATACCACTTAACGATCCTCTTATTGATCGCATCTGCGATATATCGCAGCAAGCAGAGAAAATCTCGAAAATCGCTTGTGTGCACGCGCTGCTGCAGCACAGTGCGATACTAACTATCGCATGGGCTATGCGATAAATCGCATACTACCATAATAACGTACGCGTATTGATTGAGCGGTCGTGCAAACAAAGTCGCGAGCGCGAACCTGTAAATAGCCGTGGTTCCGTAGGTCGTAGTAATTAATTGCATTGTTCTCGAATTACAGAAACATATCAGACCCCATGAGAGTATGATTGGTATTCAATTATAGTACCAAAACAACTAAGGATTGGTTTTATCATGCCCGGCGGTACCCTTTAATTTACCCTATACCATCTATTTCCAAAGATATTCTCTGAAGTATTTCAATAAAAACACCATTTTCATAGAATATCCTATTCCCATGAATACATTTGCATACATTATGGAAAATAGGCCCAATTTGCATATACAAATTTTGTCTCTGTGGATGAATTTTCTCCTTTTGATCCAAGGAATATGAAAACACCATTACAATTACGGTGATTCTGTTGCTTTGCTTTCACACGACGAAAAAGACTTCGCGCAAACTGTGATTACAATCACCGTCAATCACATGTCACATGTCAATCAAACAAGGAGAGCATTGCGCTGGAAGCAGTTTTGGATTAGGGGGGGGGGGCGCGCAAATCCCCAAGGGGGCTCACAATTTTTGTGTGCAGGGGCTTATGCCCAACCACACTCTGGGTTGCCAACTTTTAGCCAGATGTGAGAGTTAGACATTGACAGGGAGCGAAACCATAATTATGCCCCCCCCCCACATTTTTTGGATTGGGGGGGGGGGGGGGGGGTGGTCGCCCCCCCCCCCCCCCCCCTTCCGGCACCCTGCATGAATGCATTCGAAGCGAAGAGTGCCCGGTTTATCGGCGGAAGTACATGTAAGGTCACGTAAGCTCCGCCTCCCAAATCATGTTGTGGAGGTCAAGCCATTCAGACTAGAGATTCGCACTGTGATTTGAGTGAATCATGATTACAAAACACCTCCGGACCAGGATTCGAGTTTCGAGATTCTTGATTCAAATAAGTGTTCATACGGACAACAATACCGTGATTGGAGTAAAAAAATTATTCCATTCATGATTGCAATCACGAATTTTCTCGTGTGTGAAAAGGCTCTAGAAGTAATAGGAATTATAAGTAACACTAAGCGAAAATTCCAACTTTTCAATTCCCTTGTACAAATCGGATTGGCTAAAATGCGCCGATTTGTAGACTTGCGTAATAAGTGTCAAATTGCAATACCCATTTGGGTAGGTGTACATACATGGTTGTGAGGCAAATGTTACGTTCCCTCCTTCTATGGTCAAGAAGTTATTATTTTCAACCGAAGTGATGGTCACTTGATGTTTCTTGTCCAATACGAAGTAGTTGACGGTTCTTCTTTCCAATTTCTTGCGAATGTCCGGGGATATTATGACGGCACAGTCGTCAGTTTCGACCTCCGCTTGCGCGACGATCGTCACGGTGGGTCTGCCATCAGCTAGGGGATAAGAGGTAGAGAAATTGGTTAGCAACATGTGCAATTTGCTACCTGTTGTTAAACCTCACATGTAAAAGGGATCACGTATTAAAGCGGCTCTCATATACCTCATTGTATTCGTATTCCCAATATAATTCTGGAAAGGTTTCATTTTTTCACTGTTTCTCTTTTGTTATAAATTTGTATCTTTAAAGTTTTTGTTATAAATGTGTATCATTAAAGTATAAATTATTTGGATTCATAGGTAGATGGCGTTCATAATTTCATAATTTCATAATTTCTTAATTTAATGCAATGAATAAGCACATTATTACGTTTCATTTCGCTCTTCGCTTGCTCATTATGCTACCCATTTTCCCTGAAATATTGACACATCACTCAGTGGACATATCAGATCGCAAACATATATATTTTATCGACCATTTGTTAAGTTATTGCACAACTCAATATACATGATATAGTCAATGATCCATTTAAGAACAGGGCATATCGTCTGCAGTTCCCATGCACCCTCACCCCGCAGTCAAATACGGCCCTGAAAGTAACCTTGTTATATGAGCTCCGATATAAAACTAACATAAGTCCCCCTAGAAAAAAAAACTGTTCTTAAAGGGTACCACCACCCAAACATAATATTCTTATTATAGAAAGGTAACATCTTTAGTATTCCGTTCCATCAAGAAATTCACAAAAATATGTTTCCAGACACAAATATATAATTGGAAAACGCATCTCCATTATAAAGCATGCGTTCATGCGGTCTGAATTGCGAAGACTAATGTGTGCGGAGCGATCGAATCGCCCGGGATTATATTGCCTACAAACGTACGCGTGAATAGCATTGGCGCACTCGCAAATGTTGGCCCGAACCAGGAAATAGTAGTGGTTCCGTAAGTAGCGGAAATTAATTGCTTTGTTTATGAATAACACAACCCTTTGCAAAATGTTGGGTATCTATTTGATATCACAAAACGGTACCAAAACATATAATAATGTGTTGTTCTTTGCCTGGTGCTCCCCTTTAAAAGAATTGTCCGCCTTTTACAAATCGTCTGAACAGTTTTGAGTAGACGGATGAGGATACACGCAACACACACAAACAAATCAAATCAAACAGCCCTGTAATTTGGATTCTAGGAATGACAAACGAATGCGCCCTTCCACCAAACCATATATCGGTCAATGAAGGAGTTCAACAGATTTAGCATAATATTACAATGAAGGATATATGCTCACATATAATGCACATGTCACCTGTATAAGTATTGTGATTGAACGAATCTTACATGGTAGATACTGTTCTATTCTATAATGGCGGCACACGGGTCACAATGTATAACATGTACATACCATTCTTTAGCAGTTCAAACCCTACACAGTGATAACTCCATCCAATATTTTCCCTTTGTTTCCGCTTCACAATCTGTTAAGGAATGAAACATCAATAATAATGATAATAAGATAACGATCATACTTGTGATGTATTATAATAATAACAATAATACTGATGATAATAATACTTATAATGATAACAATCAAACTAATGATAATAATACTCAATACTACCACTACTACTACTACTACTACTACTACTACTACTACTACTACTACTACTACTACTATTACTACTACTACTACTACTACTACTACTACTACTACTACTACTACTACTACTACTACTACTACTACTACTACTACTACTACTACTACTACTACTACTACTACTATTACTATTTATACTACTACTACTACTACTACTACTACTATTACTACTACTACTACTACTACTACTACTACTACTACTACTACTACTACTACTACTACTACTACTACTACTACTATTACTACTACTACTACTACTACCACTTCTAGTTTATTACTACTACTACTGCTAATGTACTACTAATATTACTACTTCTACTACTACAACTACTCCTAATTATACTACTACTACTACTACTAATACTACTTCTACTACTACTACTACTACTACTACTACTACTACTACTACTACTACTACTACTACTACTACTACTACTACTACTTCTACTACTACTATACTACTACTAATAATAATACTACTTCTACTACTAGAACTACTACTAATAATAAGAATAATAATAATATCGTGATTGATCTGGGATTATGTCATCGGGAACATATCGGCCATTCACCCTGTATTAAAAATAATTTGATATTTTATCCTAATTTACATAATGAAAAATACATTTTACCGATTACATGTTATTTATAATTATTTATAATGCATCATACTAATAACATATTCCCGTTTGTAAATTAGACAAGAAATTACATTTTGGTCTCCAACCATTTGGTATTCTCCCATTCATGTCTAATGGCAGAATCATGATTTTGTTTAAGGCATAATGTAGGGTTTATTGTTGGGACAAGGGAACATGACATCATATTGGACTTCAGTGGTGGACTGGTACTATGACCTCATCTTTGAAGCAGTGCACATGCGCATATAACGTGCCCATGATTCATACTTATAGTACGTGTGCCGTCGGTTGAGATCTGTGACGATAAACTATAGCGGTCTATTTTTTGTTTCCCTACTATGGTCACTGTCGACATGTTAACTGTACTGTACGATTTAAATGAACTTGTCTATAAAGGTTACCTGTTTATAGCGTCAACACTTTTTGACTGCATTGGGTGGTCACTTTACACAGGTTTCACAATATATGATTTTATGGAGCCTTTTTTTTTACAAGATACCCGATTCTAGCGCCCACTCTCATTGTTTCCTGTTGGTGGTCACTAAACAGAGGCTTTTCTGTAACACTGTTGTAAAGAGTCTGTCTATAAAGTCCACCTGTTTATAGCGCCCACGTGTCTTGTTTCCCTTGTGTGGTCAACAAGGTCTACTGTGTATTATTGTATGTTCCTGGTCAATAAAGGTTACCTTTTTATAGCGGTAAATTTTCCCTTACCCCCTTTGGTGGGCATTATACACATGTATGAATATTAACGATATTTTGGAACTTGTATATAATGTTCACCTTTTTATAGCGGTCAATCTTTGTATCCTTTTGCTGGTCATTTTACACAGGCTTGAGTGTAAACCATTATTTTGTCTATAAAGGTCACTTGCAAATTAGCAAAAACTTATTTTAAGAAACTGTCAATAAATGTCGCCTGTTTATAGCGGCCAATTGTCGTATTTCCATTTGGTGTCCACTACACACAGGTTCGCCTGTAATACATCTTAAAATCTTTAAACAAAACTATTTTCTATGCCAGTTTCGCGCGAGCACTGCATGAGGTAATTGTCCACTGACTTGAATGCGCGTCGTCGTGTGAAATCGAAACGGCAAAAATAAATCTGACAACGTGCCTAGTCAACTCAGTGCTGTACCTAACTGGGACGACAGGTCCTCTTCTAAGAAATCTTAAATTCTCTAATATAATTTTCTCGCAAAATTTAGTATACGGGCTGTAGCAGCCGATAATGATATAACACAATCATTCTGAGATAGGCAATGCACAAACAACTATACGTCTTACAAAACTTACAAGATGTAGCTGTGTTCCGATCTGAGCGAGAGTTTCTAGAATGGCTTCGTTGGTCGATCCGACTATCGAATACTCCAGATTATTTACATAATCGAGGACGTCGCCTTCACTGCAATGTCAAGGGAATTGCAAAAGTTATTGTCAGTTCAATTTGATAGAGTAGCCAAAACTAGAATCATCCTTTATAGATCAATAAGAAAATTCTTGCCACAAAATATAAAATTAGAAAGGGAGAAGATCTTACTTGAAGATTTGAATATATACTTAAAGTTTACACCTCAACTAAGTTTTTGAATCTGTTGACCCGTATCCAGACAACCACCCCCTGACCAAACAATTACCCCCGAAAATTACTCCAAGACAATTACCCCAAGACATTTACTCCCAAGACAACAACCCTCAGACAAATTATAACCCATTAGACAGCTATCCCGCGAAAAATTACCCCCGGATGATAACCCCCTGACAATCCCCCCAGCCGATTACCCTCCGACAATAACCCCGAGGAAAATTACAAAACGATTACCACCCCTCCCCCGTACGAGTACTCCACAAATCAGCACTACCTAGTTCAAAAGTGTTCATCTTGATTATGTCTACCATTAGTCAGAGTACATCATTACTACTAAGTACTATAGTTTTCCCATCCATTTTCAAACTGTCATTTAATTCCATTAATTGTTATTTCAATTTCGTCCAGAAAATCCTTCGCCGGTCCTATGTCATGTTCGATTTCTTCATTACGCACATACATTCGTTCTTTCGCAATCAAATTCGTCATTGTACCAAACATTTTGGTCAAACCTTATTCAATTTCGTCCGATTGCTCTTGCCGGTGTCCAATGTGATGATCAACTTCGTCATTGTACATTCAATTTCGTTATTTCCCATTCAAATTCGTCAAAGAATATAGCAATATCCTGCGTTTGTTGTTATTCATGTTTTGAAGAAACATAATGTATGTAGAAGAATAATGTTTGTAAAAATAATATGAACACTTATTTTTCGATACTCAGTCCGATTTTCATTGAAAATGGTATCAAATAAGAGCTTGTTTTGAGTCCTTTCTCGAGGCTTAGAAATCTCAATTCAGATTTTTACCGACAAGTGCAGAGCTTTGATATATCCGGTCACATGCACCAACGTAAATACAAAATAATCCGCAGTGTGAGATTTGTTTTTGACTTGCTGCTTACATTCATAATGAGGCTATCAACATTCGAAATAGTTTACTTCAAGTCGCTTAAACAAATTTAGGAATGATATTTATGTCGAATTAATAACTATTAATCGCCCATGCAGAGTATATCTGTAACACAACACACATCCCTAACTGTAGCTGACGTGGCGCTTACGTACATACTGTATTTCGTAATCGACGGCTGTGTAGATTGGACGTGTAGATTGCTTTTAATAATTCATACGGTCTTGACACAAGAATAGAGCTGACGGCGTACTCTGTGACCGTCACACAGCACCGTGCGAGGAATCCCGGAAGGTCGATACTCTGAGCGATCCCACTTTTGCGGGAATGTGCTACACTACTATTTGGAATTACTTATTTTTGTTGTTAATTATCGTCATTATTACTTTCATCATTAAAAGAACTATGGCTATCGACAACGTACTTTATCCCCACCAGTGATGCCAGTCCAGACGGGTCAACGTCGCAGATCACATGACCATCCGCTGACGTACGAAGCTTTGCCCCAAAGTAAGTATGGACGTATGGCGAGTCCTCGATGAATTGGACGTAAATCTTCCCCGCGTGGTTGGCACCCTTCAGATAGATATAATAAATGAAGTGCTTTAATTTATAATCACATTCTGGTAATAGTGAATTTCAGTAACTAAAACGTTTACGTTATCATTAACAAAGAAAAGTTGTCATAGTTACAATTTAACCATGTTTGCCTGTTATAAGGACATCTTCACGGCTAAGGTAGCGGGCTATTTTCATTACAACAGCAACCGTCAACGCAATAGGGCGCCCTTCCGATACCTACAAAGTTGAACATGTAATGTGATTGTTAACATAGTGATTCAATAGAGAGATTATCAGAACCACATAACAATCACTGATTCACCGACTCACCCATTCACAAGAACGTGCGCATTCCCATTGAGTGTTGTTTTTAAAACAATGCTTCTTGAAGTTCCATCCATTTCGATGTTTAAATGGAACATGTAAATAAATGCATTCATTGTAATTGTTAAACAGTGCAAGTTGAAATTTCGCAATACAGAATAAACTGAAATAATGATACAATGTTGAAAAATTACAATTTCCCCTTTAATTTGTGGTTACTCAACCATGAGGTAAGGGTTACGTCTTATTTGTAGACGTTGTTTTGCAAACTACCATATCGAAATCTTTTTGCGCGACAAAATCTGTCAACGATTCTTGGTTTTGAAATTATGACCAGTTGTTATTAAAGGGGGCTCATTGTTTGTGTTCGGTTTAGATAGTCACACTATGGGTGCAACGGTCAACTCTCGTCACAATGCGCATTGAATCAGAACTGCTAATGTGTTCCTGAATATACATTATACAGCGGTACATGCACTAAATTAGAAACTTAAAGGGTGACTAAATTAAAAAATAAATAACGCTTTGGTTGATCTATGATAATGAATACATCACATATCTGTTGACTATTTGATGTACATTTTTGTCATATTTGTTATATTAATTTTTCTATTTATTTGTTCTACCTGCTCAGCTTCACCCCTGAAAAACCCTGCCAGAAGCTATTGTCTTGACTTCTCTGACCTCACAATACCATTCCATCAGTCAGCTAGATGAACAAAAGACATTGGTATGTCAACTGACCACCAGTTTTAAGCTGTTTACAATAGTATTGTAAGTTTTATACAATGCCCACTCACCGTGAAAAGAAGGTTTCAATGAAATACAGTACTCAGTGGGTGAGAACATATCTTTTGTAAATGTTTATCTAGCTGATCGTGGTTGAATGGTATTGTGATGTCAGATAAGTCAATTGTGTAGGGTTTTTTTAGGGGTGGATCTTAGCAGGTAGAATAAAAATAATAGAAAAAATAATATAAAAAATATGACAGAAATGTACATGAAATAGTCAACAGATATGTGATGTATTCATTATCATAGATCAACCAAAGCGTTTTTATTTTTTAATTTAGTCACCCTTTAAAGGGATCTAGTTACTTTGTGGATTATCATGTGCAGAAACTGGCAAATGAGTATCAAAATGTGTATGTTGTGATCAGATCGTTATGTCAACTGAGTGATGCGTCGAAATTGAACGGCAAATTAAAGGCAAAATAATTAAACGCTGTAATGTCCGCTTATTATTGCTGATAAGTCCATAATTCTTGTAATTTTCATGTTGTTTTCGCTTGGTTTCACTAATAAACATTATTACTGTTTTTGAATCCTATATCAACTGTTTTGTCTGACCATTGAAGGCTGCCATGTTTTCAACATTACTGTACTATATGAACCTTCACTTGAAGTCATCTGAAAAATCGCATGTTCTACCCGTCATAGCGCCGAACAACGAACAATCAATGCACCATTGTTAGTGTGCATTCATATGTGTGTCTGAGGAATGCGCACAAACAATGGCGCACGTATTGATCGTTACGTTATGCTATGACTGACATTAAAGGGATCTAGTAACTTTGTTGACATGTGCAAAAAGCAATGAGTGGTTGATACAATGCGTATTGTTGTTATCGGATAGGTCCACTGGGTGCTGTGTGAAAATTTCATGATAAATATACTATATAAGGCCGAGTAATTAGCATACATGCACTCTGACATTCACTAACTCGTTGCACGTACTGTGTACACGGGTCTGACGATCCATTGGATTAATTGACATTTGAACACTTCAATCGTAAATATCTTTTTAACGAAAGGGAAATTTGTGGAGGGGGGGGGGGGGGGGCACCCTGGATAATGTTTACACATCACTAATAGGATATAATTACATCATTCAAGCACACATTTTATCAACGTCAGTTTTCGCAAAGGAACGTGCGCTATATTAGTAGGCACAATAATTAACATTACTATTACATATACCATCACAAATCTAAACAAATCTGAAACGCATTCGAAATTAATCAAATATTACAAACCCGATTAGCGATAAAGGGTCTGCAGATGTTAAAATAATGAAGAAAAAATGATCGCAGCGAACATTTATTCAAAATATCAATATTTTAACAAAAGGATATTTCCAAGTCCAAATCTTCTCATAATTTTGTTTAGATATTATTTTCTTCCATATATATTAGCCAAGAATCTCGCACGTGCTGAAGTTTGGCTTGCAAAAGGCGGACATTTATATATTTAAAAGGGAAGTATTACGGTATGTTTTGGAGCTAGATGACAATTTATGATGCAACACTGCAAAAACCCTCCCGATGATTTTGTCCGTAGATGTTCATAAGTGTTATTCTTATTGGCCGTCAAAAGACCAGTTGAGCAAGTTAAAACGTGCATATATTGCACAACCAGTGAAGTCCAAATGGTAGAGGGAGACGAATAGAGTAGACGATATGCATGATTGTACTGTGAGTTTATTCGCTGCATGGCGGTGGGGCAAATCAAAATGCTCGAGGGTGTTTGAGTACTCCACGAGAGAATCACTATCAAAACATTGTCCTATATGTTGGTGATAAACGGAAAGACATAGCTGGTAATTAAAGGGACTTAGTGTTAGTGTCCGAATCCTCAAAATCCAATTCGAATTCTCGCGGTTCTCTCATACCTTGTTGTGTTCGTATTATACATACAAGTATGGGAGAGGTTTTTTTTTCTTCAAATTTCCCTTAAAGATATATTCATGATTGAAATGTTCAGATGATGAATTATCCAACGGATCGTCAAAATCGTGTACAAAGTGAGTGCAATAAGTTAGTGGATATCATTTTACACTTTTGCTCATTACTTCGCCATATAACGTCCATTTATTTTGAAATGTTTACACAACACCCAGTGGACATTGTCAACCATTCATCACTTTTCGCACATGTCAACAAAGTTACTATATCCCTTTTAGTCGAAATACTTGGATACTTTCTTTCTAAAATTTGGAATATTTTTCTTGAATTTCAATCCATTAAAGGGAAAGTTGAGTATTGGTTAAACTTAACTTTAGTAACCAAAAAAAAACATCACTGGTTTAAGCCATTTTTCATACAAATTGTGCAATTTATGTTTTGTTAAAATAATGATGTAATAGAGATATCATCAACGACTTTTTTAAAACCCTATTCAGATTTGGTTTCAAGTAGTATTTAAGCATTTTTAAATTTGTTCCTAAACAGTCTAAAATATCCCCTGGTGATTGCCGGTGAGAATCATTTGAATACAAATATACCTTTGGATATCTGAACCGATTTTGATCAAATAAAGTTTATTCTGTTATTAAAATTGTATGTTCTTTCAAATTTTACAGTCAGTTTTTCATTATCTCACAACAAATATCGGGGGCACTTCGGGAAATACCAATACTCAACAGTACCTTCAAGCTTGTCCTTATCTGTTTATATGAACAATACATTGTCTCATTAACATATCTAGGCGTATATAGTTATTTCGACCATTTAAATGTTATGTGTTGTATTTGATTGATTGGTATTGTTTAGTTTTCAGAACTTTGCGATCGAGGTGTACATAGTTTTCCCCGTGTAATTTAGTTCATGTTTTATAGCGGCCTGTACAGTGACACATCATTAACATTCATGACAGGGGGAGGGGAGGGGGGGGGGGGGGGTAAGTTATTCTCGTAAACTTGCCTAAGAATTAGCCCAGTTGGATTCTTCCAATTTAGCGGGGCACTTACAAACTCAAAAATAATGGTTAAGATGGAGGTGTGGAACGCTGCTACACTAGCAGCACGCGCATTCTTCACTCCAAGATTGGGGTTGCAGCCTATGGGGAGCGAACGTTCACCATAAGAATGTACTGGGCACCCCGCAAAGTGCAGACCCCTTGTTGGGGAGCAGAATTGTTTGTATATCCCTTTTGTTAGAAGGGTATTCACGATTGAAGTGTTTGGCTTTTTAATTATCCACTGGAAAGTTATAACTATTTATGAAGTGCAATGAATTAGCCAACATCACTTTGCATGTTTGCTTATTACCTGGTCATATAATATCCAGTTAACCCTAAAAAGGCCGGGGGGGGGGGGCATAATGGCCCCCCACTCCGCAATTTGTTGTATTGCTCCAAAACGCGGTAAGATGACGCGCTGCTGCTTGGTGACTTTTTTTTTTTAGGTCTTGCGCATATTTTAAAACAAAAAAATTGAAAATCGGACCTACCGTTACGAAGTCACGTGACCTTTTGTCTATGCATGTCAGCCCGAAAATTGCTCAATTTCGTGATTTGTGTACAAAACATATGGAAATATCAGTTTTCGTAAAAGGAGGTATATCATTGGTTATTTGGTCTTGTTTACATTGTATATGTTTGTTTTGGGGTTCAAAATAGTTGAATGAATTATAGTTAGAAATTTAAAAAAATAAAAAAATAAAATACATAAGGAAAAAAAAAAAGAAATACATAAGAAATTATAAAAACAATAGAAAACCTAAGGAAGAACCTGGCTCTTCCAAATTTTGTTGTCGTATTATTATTCCAAATGCTCTAAAGAATATAATAGTGAAAACCAGAGTTTAATTATGAAGAATATATGATTTATGGGTAAAAATATGAATGTTATGACCTTATTTGCATAAATTACCATAAATATGCAAATTAATGAATTTTTCAAAAAATTCAAATTACCATTGTATTCTATACACTTCACTTATCATGCGTGCAATTTGTCACGGCAATCGGCCGCTCCGCGGCCGAGATCTTAGGGGGGGGGGGGGCCATAATGCCCCCCCCCCCCCCCGGCCTGCTGAAGACCTCAAATAGCCCGGCCTTTTTAGGGTTAACATGACATTTCTACGCATAACTATTTTGAAATAATTAGCAGATCACAACAATGCACATTTTATCAAGCATTCATATTTGTCTGCACATGTCAACATTTTAAGATGCTCAAATGTGTTTAGCATCACCATTAGCAACTTTCTGAACTTTATCACGTTTGTAATGTTTAAAAGTATACGTGATTTTTATGCTCGTTTGTATATTAAGTTCAGATCCGATTTTCCTAACTCTCGAGTGACTTATGCCTTACGTGAATTGATTCGAGATGTTCAAATTTATAACTGTTTATACTATCTTCTTTGATACACTTATCAAACACACGTCTCTTAAAAATAGTACTGTTATAATTATAGGATATGATCTCAAAATCGCATTAAAAACACACAATACATAGAAAGGCTTTGGTACTGAACTAAAATAATTAAATTGGAATATATCTTTGCGTACTACGCTTATGAGTTCAAGGTACAAACGCTTTAGTAAGCCTCTTTTGTGCGTGATATAAATTATAAATGAATATAATACCTTGCCTGCGCCCTTGATGAAATTGGTGTCAACGACGGGATCGTCCGGTTTGACTACACAGGTGGGACCAGTAGTGGTGGGAACACCACTAGTTGAACAACCAGATCCCATGTTGAAATCGACTCTAGTCCTGGTTATACTATACCAAAGCACTGATGTTTCAAAACAATACTTCCGAAGTTCACGGCGCTTAAGTGTTATGTGTATTTTGTTTAGTCTGTTGTGCTCACAAAACAATGTCTTTACAATGAAGTACGTAATCTCTTTCAAGTTTATGTTTAGAATTATCTTTGAAGTTCAAGGTAGAATACGGATCTTTAACAAAAACCTTCTAAACACAAAGTGAGTCCCTCCTTGTCAACACGTGTAAATGTATTGCGATGGCACGACTAGAATTTCAAAAAAGTGATAGTGTAAACATGGAATAAACTGCTTATAATCATTGCAGTAAAGGCGGTATGGTGCACACATCACATGGTCCTCGAACGGTGGATGAAGCACACAACTGAGCTCTCTATGCCCTTGCCAACCATTTTATACTGGCAATATTTTAGCAACCAGTAGGGTGTGTCCCTATAAACACGATTTAAGGATCAATTTTTAGTGATTACGAAAGTGCTAAAATTGATTTTAGTGGTTCGTGAAATGCCCCAATGGCCGAGGCGTGTGCCGTTGGTATGTTAGTCTTTCATAAAATAAAATAATATGATGTTTGCAAGGCCGTTTCTATTTACAAGTGTTTACCACTAACGGCAGAGGGACATAATAAATCATGTAGGCACATTACCTTTTGATAATATCAAATGAAGAGCTTATTTCAAAAAGGGGTTAAATCTACTTTACATAAAATTAGAGTTAACAATATTAATACATTAAAGCTACGTTGCTATCTCGAGATCCAACTTTGAGGACAAATTACACAAACAAAGACTAAATAAAGAACGTTTCATTTTCATATTCCCACATGAATGTGAACAAACTTGGGCAAATTGACCTGTTTTTCTCGAAAATGTAATAAGTTGTTTTAGCACCTTTTTGAATTTGCTCTTCAAAAAATAAACAAATCATGTATTACAGAGTAACCAGGGCTGGGCCGTGTGTCTTTTTCATTTTAAAGGAATAATTGAGTTTTGGTAGAGAGGGCGCTACACAAAATATATTTTTGTGAGATAATTACAAACTGATTGTTAAATTCGGAAGAGTATAACATTGTAATGACAGAATAAATTTTATTTAATCAAAATCGGTTCAGAAATGACTGAAAATATCCATAAACATAACCATTTGTAATAGTTGTGGGGCCCCACAATTATTTGATAATTTTGAACCAGGCTTTAAATTAGTTTTTGTTAAGCCGTTCACTACGAGATTCTGAAATCACCATTAATTATGCTCTGTACATAGCCCACAAATTTCAAAAGAGGTTTTTAAATAGTTGTTGATTATCTCTCTTTCTAATCACTATTACAACAAAACATCACATGCACAATATGTTATTTAAAATGTTTGAAACCGATGAGTGTTTAGAGAGTGCCTGTTTGGTTTTAACGGCTCCTTTTGAAACATGCTTTTTACTAAGTCATGTTTTAATGTGTATTCCTTTCAAGCACAAATTATTAGTTTGTATGTACTGGTGCACGACTGGTTATGGTAACTAAAATTCAGATTGACTAAAACTGTACATTCTATATCAGAACACAACTATCCCTTTAACATTTTCAAAGTACAATTCTATGACATTCATAAAGCCGTTTCTATTTACATGTGTTTACCCTGGGGGCAGAGGGATAACAGAATCAATTAGGCACACTTTGAATAATAGCAAGGTACTGACAGGATAATCACCTTTTGATAGTATCAATTGAAGCGCTTATTTACAAAAGGCGCTAAAACCACTGTCCATGAAATAAAAAGAGTCTATGACATTCATAAAGCCGTTTCTATTTACATGTGTTTACCCTGGGGTAGAGGGATAACAGAATGAATTAGGCACACTTTGAATAATAGCAAGGTACTGACAGGATAATCACCTTTTGATAGTATCAATTGAAGCGCTTATTTACAAAAGGCGCTAAAACCACTGTCCATGAAATAAAAAGAGTTAACGATATCAGTACATTTAAAAGCTACATAGCTATCTATAAACTACAACTTTAGGACAGATTACACAACCAAAATTAACATAAAGAGAGTTCAATTGTCATATTCCCACAAGAATATCAACAAAGTTGGGCAAAGCAAGTGGATTAATCGCCTTTTGGAAAGAAGCTCTTCAAATATAGAAATAAAACGGGGTAACAACGGCTGAAGCGTGTGTCGTTATTTGTTCAACATGTACAATATAGTTCAATGTTATTGGTAAAACACGTTGCTATCAATAGGCGTTTACCCCCAAGGTCAGAAAGACAAAAGCTTAATTTAGACAAATTTGTAGTGACAGCTATAGGTATGAAGAGGATAATCATTTTGTAGTCATCATAATATCAAACACGTTTGCATTGTTTGATCATGAATCATGATCCTATTAAAGCGATCCATTAAGCTCATTCGATTGCGTAAACTGTTGTGGCTTCAGTCATGCGCACGCATACAAATATCAATAGGCAATTTTTCTACATGGTATGTGTTTTTTTTTAAACAAATGTTTACCTAGTGAACAAAGCAACAAATGTATATAAGATTGTAACTGCGATTGCTCATTGTATCCAAATTTGAAAATTTTTGTCTAAATAAGAACCATGAAACGTTCCGGACGCGTTCCAATTTAATCTTAAATATCTAGATAATTACGGAGACAAAATAACATTTCTTTCTTGTAAAGTTATTACCAAAGAAGGTCCAAGAGTCAGTAACATGTATTTAGAGAAGTGTGAAAGCTGTCTAGTCATTTTGCTTGAAATAAACATAGTTAATGCATCACTTTATGCTGGGGTATTTGTGTCAGTAATGTTTGGTCTGAAACTTCAGTGTATATCGAAACAAAAGTCAGTGACTGAGTACAATTACCCTTATAGAGAGTAGGGTATAATTGCGCAATCTTGTTTGCTACCAGTCCGTGACTGAATACAATTACTCCTGAATAGAGCGAGATCATTGCACTCGCCAGTCCTGTATCCAAGGCGTGTACCGAAACGTGACGCCGCATCTATTTATATACCTGTGAACATGATGTGAACATGGTTACATTTTTGATGTCAGCCAAGTCAGAAATTGTTTGACATAGCGGTTGTTTTGTGAAATATGTTATCCACCTTCTGCTCACCAACATTCAAAGCTGCGCGATTATTGTCATGCATACTAGAAAAAAAGTCTGAGAACAATAAGACGTAAACAATATAATTTAATCATACTGATTTTTAGACCCCGTAATAATAATCGGACGCTGCGAGCTTTTCATTTCTCTATCATCTACAGACCCGTTAATGTATTACGTGTTTGTACTTTATATTCACAAACAAACTGATACGTTCACTTTGGTTGAGAACAATTAAAACTATTTGCACTATAACAGGCTAATTTTTCTTTTAACTTCAGTTGGTAAAATCATACAAAACTAATCCATACAATCATATTATACATATTATACAAAAGTGCAAAGTGATATTCACTAACTCACTGCACTCACTTTGTACACGGTTTCACAAATCCAACGGATAATTTATTATCTGAACACTTCAATCTTACATATCTTTGTAACGAAAAGGAAATTTGAAAAAAGGACTTAATAGCATTGTCCAAATCCTCAACATACAATAGAGATTTTAGCGGTTTCCTCATACCTTGTTGTATTCGTATTAACAATACAATCATGGGACAGGTTTCGGTTTTTCAAATTTTCCTTTCGTTAAAAAGATATTTACGATTGATGTGTTAATGAGTGCAATGAGTAAGTGAACATCACTATTTAATTTAATTTCATTAATGGATGATAAGTTTACAGACATTTTCATTACATTTAAGTTATCCATATGATCTCACAAATAAACTTATGTACATCATGAATATACAACTATATACGTACGCACACATACACACACACACACATGCACGCACACACACACACACACACACACACACACACCCTCACACACACACACACACACACACACACACACACCCTCACACACACACACACACATACACACACACACACACACACATACGTTGACTTTGATTTCTCCTTTAAAGCATCATCACCGTTCTTTTTCTTACATAGTCTCGACCATTCCCCCGTGTTACACCTTTTAACATTTAATTTGTACATGTCTATATTCATCAGTCACATTTGGCTATGTTTTCCTATTTGTCATCTTTATTTTACATTGCGCTATATTTTCCTGTTTACCATTATTCGTTCATTATGTCTAAAATGGGTAGTACAGTTTTTGTAAGGCTGAGATTTAGTAACCAAAACGTGCACAATAACATTACAAACTAAATACTAAACTCGAAAGGTAGAAAGCTACAAACGACGAAGTAAATTGCCCTGTTATACAAACAGAGCCTTTTATCAATCATATAAAGGCGCTCCTTACAAAAGCATTGGTTTCAACCATTTTCATACCACATTTTGCATGTGATGTTTTGTTGAAATAATTATTGAAATAGAGAAATCCTCAACAACTATTGAAAACAAAATTTTGGTTAATTTTTGGAAAAAGTTTAACCATTTTTCAAATCAAACAAATAAACATCGAATAAATTGGCCCAAGATTTTGTATTTATATTTTGAAGCAATTCTGATCTAAAAAAGTTGATTCTGTCTTTAAAATGTTACACTCAGTTTGTCATTATCTCACAACAAAATAATTTCGTGCAGCGCCGTCTATACCAAAACTGAAGTCCCCTTTATCCTTATCACCATTCAATATTAATTCATTATTTTGATCTTTATTTTCACCAAATTTGTTATTTTGTCATCATGTGATCTTCATGGTATCATCAACCTTTTTCATAATGTGTATCTTAATTTCCATCATGTTGTTTCTATTGATTGTCCATGCAGGAAATAAATAAACCATTCACCATATAATGTTACATATCCTCACATGTTCACTGTACATGTTTCATCTGCATGCAATTATAATAAACTTGTTTGTCATGATCGAAATGAAACCGGAGAGTTGAATTTAAATGAACATTAACGAAAATGAGCGCCGATCGCTAATACAGTAGAATGACGCAAGTGTACAATTGGTCGATCTATTTCTCAATATGAAAGATTCAAACAAACTGTAATGGCGATATGGTGATCCAAGCACGGATAAGACATAATTTAATTCTGCACATAAAGATCTTAGTTCCAAAAAGGGCTAAATCCACTTTCCATAAAATATTGAGTTAGCGGTATCAGTACATTAATACGCTACGCAACTATCTAGAATCCAAAATTTAGGACAAATTAAACAATCGAATTCGAAATTTGGGACGATCCATTTATATTCACATAGGCATGTATACATAGTTTGACACAAAAAAAAAGCTTTACCCCAAAGTTGAACAAGTGGATCTACCCCTTTTTGGAATTAAGCTCTTCATAATCATTATTCGTGCGATTGTGGACTAGCAAATAAAGTGATGTGATGGTGAAATTTAAAAAAAGATGATATTCGGTGGCAATCATGTGGTTATTCCGTGGCAACACGGGGTGATACATGACAATACGTGGCAGCACAATGTTTTCTAATTGCCACTAATAGGAAGGAATGTCATGGCATATTTGTTTTCAAACTTGAAACATAAATGCTGTGTCTTCCCATGAGTGGCATGAAACCACACGACTCTCACGTATCGTCACGTATCGCCACGTCGCGCCACGTATTAGGAACGGAATTGTTACCGAATTGCCTCGTTTCATTGCATCCCACAAAAATGACAGTGCAAAGGCTCGACTAGTCCGGTTTGGACTGTGGCGAATTTATATTTTGATCCCTGTCCGCTCTTGCCCGCTAGATGGCGACAAACCCCACTAATCTGTCTTTAACGGGACTTGGCTGCGGTGAGGGCAGCCAAGTCTCGTAAGACAGATAAGTGTCGCATGCTTTTATGCTAAGTTTTGAGAAGTTGGACAAAGTTACCCGATCCCTTTATAAAAGGTATCTATATAGTCACATTGTCAAAATAGTGGAGCACGCCAACTCTCTTCCTCCCCGTTAAATTAAATGTGTTGGTCTCATAAGAATAGCCTTTCTATCTTTAAAGGGATAGTTGAGTTCTGGTAAGGAGAGTACAGTTTTGGTGAAACTGAATTTTAGTAACCAAAACCTGCATCATTACATTACAAACTAATAGTTATAACTAGAAAGGAACATAAAATTACAAATGACGTAGTAAAGATCATGTTATCATTCAAAAGAGCTGTTTAAACGTAAGAGGGCGCTCTCTAAACACTCATCGGTTTCAACCATTTTGAATAAAATATTGTGCATGTGATGTTTTGTTGCAATAATGATTCGATAGAGAAATAACCAACAACTGTTTAAATACCTATTTTGTAACTTTTTGAAAAGAGGAAGCATTTTTTTGAATTTTTAACGGTTCAAAATTTTCTAATAAACCTGGGGCCCCAGCTTTATTACAAATTGTTATATTTATGGATATTTCAGCCGTCTCTGAGCCGATTTTGATCAAACAAAGATGATTTTATTATTTAAATATTATGCTCTTTCAAATTTTACACTCAGTTTGTCATTACCTCACACAAAAAATAAGGCCAGTGGTGACTACACTTATCTCAACCCAAGACTGTTCGTGATACATTAATAACAGGAAATTAAACAATACATCGAACATATAAATTAACATGTTGGGATTATATAGACACTAAACATGCGCATTTATAGGAATACAATTGCTCATGACAAAGTTGTGCTTGAATATTCAAATTAAGTATATACATTTACCATG
This sequence comes from Echinarachnius parma, assembly GCA_037951105.1. NCBI lineage: Eukaryota > Metazoa > Echinodermata > Echinoidea > Clypeasteroida > Echinarachniidae > Echinarachnius > Echinarachnius parma. Next base: position 53,241 of record JBAMJV010007468.1, read on the forward strand.
TGAGCTGAACTGCGTATGCTCGGTCAAATAATCGATAATCTCATATTTTGTTTGTTCATAAATGATAGATGTGTCAATAATAATTTCATTCATACACGAAGTTGTTGTAATGTAAAGAGCTTAATTTCAAAAGGCTCTAAATCCACTATTTCAACTTTTGAGTATTCAGCATGCTACTTTGTCAAACTTTGTACACATGCCTATATGAATGTGAAAATGGAACGTTCCATAACTTGATTTTGATCAAAGACTGTAGAATTACAAGACAGATCACTGGCGGTCGCGCAGCGATGTCCCTTCAAACAGAATGAAGATTCAAATCGAGCTTAAGCCAGACCTTAGTAACCATAGGGAATTTATTATATCACTGTATTTGTGTCATTTTTATTAATACAATTGTTTTTTTTTTATTATAGTCGATAGCTTTTTTGGAACAGATGTCCCCTTCTTTCGTAAGAATTTTAAAGAAAATAAGGATCAAACCGTACTTACAAATACTCGGCAAATTCAGGCTAGCATGAAGATTGAGCAACAGCTTAGTGTCGACCTTAGTAACCTTTAGGGCTATGTTTTTATGTAGAATTAATATTATCCTAATGATCAGAAAAATATTTTAAAAATATAGTCGATAGCGATTTTACAATTGAAATCAAAGCTGTGAGAAACATATTTTTTTTAATTTAAAGATTTTTTACCGTGTAGAGAAAAATGGCAATGGCTACTCGTGTATTATCAAAGACGCTTAATAGTATATCCCCTAATGTAGTACAAATAAATGTTGTGAATTTTTTTGCTATAATCTTGGAAACAGTTTTTAATTTGGTCTACATACATTACTGATGAGAAAAAGTGATGTTTCCATTTTTTATTTTTGGTCCCAGGGTGCATTTTGGCGATTTTAAAGATAATTAGCTAATTTGCATATTTGTGAAATAAGGTCAGGGGTAATTTTTATCTAGGAATAGTGCAATATTGATAAAAACTGGTATTCTATGGTATTTTGGGGCAAGGATTCCATTTCCGGTGCTCGTTTGTAAGTGCTGTATGGGAAACGCTCTGAAATCCAAGATGGCTTCCCCTAATTTGCATATTTATGAATATTATTGATTTTCAGTGGCTACAGCCCCTAATAAGCAATAATTCTGGATTATTATATGTCAGTTATGTTCTAAGTATGTATTTAAGATATCAAAGATGAGTTGCCATCGTGGCAACCTCTAGCAATGCATATTATTTGCATAATTATGTATTTTACCTAATTTGCATATTCCCCAAAATAGAGTATATTGGGATCCCGACAAGTAAAAAAGATAAGTAATACCAATTTTCCAAGGTTTTGGGGGGCAGCAGATCCATTTTTGATACTTATTTACCTGTATCACCATGGCATCCATCTCAAATCCAAGATGGCTGCTCCCTAAATTACGCATGTTATGATACACGTCTATATTATATCGGTTATATTAGATTGATATTATAATTTTTTGACTTTTAATTATTGGAATGAGCAACTAGAATACTTGAATCACAATGTAGTTGTTTGCTTTCAGTAAACAAATCATATTTTGATAAATTAAATGCCATTAAAGTAGCAAATAGCAATATTTACTTTAAAATGACAAAGGCGGCCATCTTGGATTTATGTTGGTTGCCGAGGTGATACAGGTAAATAAGTATCATAAATGGATTTGTTGCCCCCTAAAACCTTGGAAAAGTGGTATTACTTGTCTTTTTTACTTGCCGGGTTCCCAATATACTCGATTTGGGGGAATATTCAAATTAGGTAAAATACATAATTATGCAAATAATATGCATTACTAGAGGTTGCCACGATGGCAACTCATCTTTGATATCTTAAATACATACCTTTAACATAACTGACAAATAATAATCCGGAATTATTGCTTATTAGGGGCTGTAGCCACTGAAAATCAATAATATTCATAAATATGCAAATTAGGGGCAGCCATCTTGGATTTCAGAGTGTTTCCCATACAGCACTTACAAACGAGCACCGGAAATGGAATCCTTGCCCCAAAATACCATAGATTACTAGTTTTTATCAATATTGTACTATTCCTAGATAGAAAATGATCCCTGACCTTATTTCAAAAAAATGCAAATTAGCTCATTATCTTTAAAATCGCCAAAATGCACCCTGGGACCAAAAATTAAAAATGGAAACATCACTTTTTATCATCAGTAATGTATTTAGACCAAATTAAAAAGTGTTTCCAAGATTATAGCAAAAAAAATTGCTGCTTTACATAACCTGATAGACTATAATGGAAAGACCAACCACTGTACAATTATCCTGTACAAAGTGAATGGGCAAAGCGCGATGTACAAAATTAACACGCACTTTGATACGCAGGCTTTTCATTATGACGTCACAATAACAATGTTTACTTCGCCTGACTAAAAATAACTTCAAGAAGACGTGATAAAGTTTGACGACCCCAAATTTGCATATCGCGCGTGAAATTTGTTTTGCGCACTTGGTTGCGCGTACAATAATAAAGAATTAAATAAATACAGAGCGCGGACTGAGCGCGCGTTAGCATTAAAATACGCGAGTAGCCATTGCCATTATTTCTCTACACGGTAAGATCTTTAAATTTCATAAATATATTTCTCACAGCTATAATTTCAAACGTAAAAACGCTATCGACGATAATTTTTAAATATTTTTAACTAAACAAAGAGAAAACTAAATTAGGTGTACTCAACTTGGAGATAAGCTGATGTTCAATCGTCATACTAGCCTGAATTTGCCGAGTTTAAGTACGTTCTGATCATTACTTTTGTTTAAATTAATACTAACAAAGGGAACATTTGTTCCAAAAAAGCTATCGACTATAATTTTTAAATGTGTTTTCATTAATTAAAATGAACAAGATTCAGTACTGTACCCAAACCTCTGGGTGTACCCAACTTTCTCTTAAGCTCGATTTGAATCTTCATTTTGTTTGAAGGGACATCGCTGCGCGACCGCCAGTGAGTTGTCTTGTAATTCTATAGTCTTTGGTAAATAATGCGCGCACAGTCCGCGCACTGACTTTATTTAATTCTTTATAATTGTACGCGTACCCAAGTGCGCAAAGCAAATTTCCCGCGCGATATGCAAATTTGGGGTCGTCAAACTTTGTCACGTCTTCTTGAAGTTATTTTTAGTCAGGCGAAGTAAACATTGTTAATGTGACGTCATAATGAAAAGCCTGCGTATCAAAGTGCGTGTTAATTTTGTACATCGCGCTCTGCCCATTCACTTTGTACAGGATAATTGTACAGTGGTCGGTCTTTCCATTAAGCGTCTTTGTTTTGATTCTATTATTTGTCCTTTAATGTGGATTCTATATAGTTACGTAGATTATTAATGTGCTGATATCGCTAACTCAATTTTCATGGAGAGTGAATTTAGCGCCTTTCGCAACTTAGCTTTTCATATATCTAGATGATATCATTGTTTTGAATAATGCGTTGTATAAGTACAAAATAATCTTCAGAAAGACGTCGATTTATTTATATCATGGTTTAAACAAATTAATATGTACACACATAATGGTTTCTGGCCCCACACAAAATTTTAAAAATGCAAATTTTGAAATATATATATATAAAGATATTTAATTAAAATATGTTCAAGAGATGAAGAATGGATTTTATTTGCATCCATAATAATAATGCAATATCGTAATCGAACACGAAGAACAATGACATCAGTGAATACACAATATAAACATAACACACACTTTTCATTTCATTTAATTTCATTTCCAGTTTATTTCACTCGTAAAAAATACAAAAATACAATTGAACCACAAATAACGACAAACACATACTAAAATAATTTTACATAATACGTAATATAAACAAATGGTACGCCATTGAGTGGATAGCGGCCAGAAAGAAATGAAATCCTTTTAAAAAGTTGACCCTGGAATTGTATCTTTTTAAATACTACAAATTTAAAAGATTAATTTTGTATAGCTACAACAACACAGAACAAATACTAAAATAACCTCAGGGAACATGTATGTCAAAATAAGGCAAGAATACCATACATATGTTTTTTTTTAAAGATGCAACAATAGTATAATAAATCATTTTCAGTGCAGATTTGGGTAAGTAATTTACTTTATACATAATACCTATATTCTTAGAAATTTTATTACAAACAGAACCAATATGATTTTTCCATGATAACCTAGTATATACTATTACTCCTACAAACTTTAGAGATGAAACTTCTTTGATTGTTGATCCTGCTATTTCAATAAGAATGTCATTTGTATATGTTTCTTTTTATTTGTAAAAATGTTAGTTTTAAGAACATTCACAGATAATTTATGAATAAATAACCAAGTACTAACTTTCTGTAATTCCTCATTAAATTGTATCTGTAAAGTAAATATATCATCATGTGCCATACAAATACTAGTATTGTGTGCGAATAAAATATATTTCAGTTTAGTAGATACATTACACAAGTCAGTTATATGCAAAAGGAATAAAAAGGGGTCATAGAACTTCAATAGGGGCACTCTACATCTTAGGTCTTTCATCTAAGATTTTTGTCCATTAATTAAAACATTTTTGCTTGCGATTAGTAGAGTAACTTTTAAACAAATTTAAAACGTTTCCTCTTATTCCATACTAACATCATTTCTTCAATAAAATGTCGTGATCTAAATTAGCAAATGCATTTTGTAAATCTAAAAATAAACCAATCATTATTTCCTTATTATCAATTACCTTAGTTACTTTATGTATACAATCAAGAAGTGCTGCAGATGTGGAATACCCCGCTCTAAAACCATATCGATTACAAGTTAAACTATGACACTCATTAAAAAAAAAAAAAAAAGATTATACAATCACTTTGACATTTTTTTAGAAATCACAGGTAAAATAATACATTGGTCTTTAATTTGTTAAAATTCCAGAACAACCTCCTCTAAAAATTGGTAATACTAACTCTGGCAACTTTAAAGGACAATCAAATGGCTTTTGGCCACTATTATCATTTAGAGGGTGAACAGACATTTCATTTGATACATGACTTGGCAATTTTGGCCTACTGGATCCCATGAGATCCTTCTGTGAACATAACCAAATCTTACTAATTGTTAAGGCGTCAAATATGATGGGAGCGGCCATGTTCCTGTAACTACCCGACATGCTTTGCAAATTCTGACGGATGTGCGGATGGCCGAACAAAAAGCTTTTCACTGATTTGCAGACTCATCAAAGCGTCTACAAGTATTCACACAATGGTTTGAATTGTTGTTATTGAATTAAGTTAAGTGCAGGAATGCATCATTGACCGATCACAGTCTGTGGTGTACGTCCACACAGACCTAACAATGAAGGCCTCCAGCGTTCGCGTGAATAGTGGTGTACCCGATAGTGTTTTCACATATTTCTTCCAAAGCAGAAATCTTAGTCTGGGTAATGTTATGCGAAGTAAACAAGCATATTACGATGTATAAAGTAGGATAAATTTTGGCCTTTAAGTTTATCTAAACATTCTCCAGATTATAGGCACGCATTAAATATCTCACATAATGGATAACTTATGTAATATATGTACTTTGGTATCACTTTCATATCAATACCATCATATCATACACTATAATTATTTTTAAATTGTTTTACAAATATCAATCATTTTACCTGGAGTTACATGATTAAATGTAGATTTCGTATTATTCACAATATAAGAAGTTACATCAATATCATCAGACTGATCATAATTGCGATTCAAATTAAAATCAACATCAACTAAATAATTATCAAAATAATATAGACATTAATTTTTCACTTACTTCTATACCATCTACTACAACTTTTTCTATGTTAATTGCTTTATGTTCTTTACCTAATGCATTATTTATAACGTTACAAGTTTTATTAATATTACCTTAAACAAAACAAAATTGGCGTAAATAATATTCCCTCTTCGTAGATTTCATCTTGCTAGTCAAACGATTACACAATTTGTACATACATTTTTCGTAGGATTTTTCAAATACAATTTATATAAGCGCCTTTTTTATTTACTAATTTACGTATTTCATATGTAAACCATGGTTAATCTTTTCTGTTCTTATTTACTTCTTGATTGGAAAACATTTTTCATATACATTTAACAACTTTTGCAAAGATACACTATAACATAGTGGATCTTTTAAAGGAAGTGGCCACCTGATTCCCTGTAAAGCTTAAATAACATTACATATATTATTGTCACTTATATCACGCTTTTCAATAAAATCATTGCACTTATTTGTACTACATTTAACTTTACAAATACAGTAAATAGGAAAATGATCACTAAGATCGTTTAAACGCATTCAAGAGGAAATTTGTCATGAGTCATTACTATGTGCTTCACATATGACACAAATAAATCAAATTCAACTCCCAATATTGCGTACCTGGTGGTTTATTGGTTGATCACACAACATTAGGTATGCTACCTATACCTAGCATCACAGCGTGCTAGTTATAACAATTAATACGATCATTACAATTCATAGTATAACATAATAACAAAATGCTTCCACAAATATCATAAGTATACGTCTTGAGATGCCGCGGGTATTCAGGTCTCATCAAACTCACAAACTACGCGAGGACGGGTCACCTAATTATTTTCCATCAATTAATTAAGTAATACCATATTAACCCCAGTCAGTGGTTGTCTATCATAATATGGCCTTCGGGAGGGCTCTCAAAACTCAAGCCATCCCTGTTTCCGCTCCCAAGCGAGTTTCACTGACTGGATATATCACTCACTTGAAATAACAGGGAGATACAAATCAATAACCAAAATCCATCCTCGCGGAACTCGTCTGACCTGTCTCGCTATACATCCCAAATCAAAACCAAAACTGTACTCTCCCTATAAGTGAAATATGTCTTATTCATTCCAATATGATATATTTATTGATATTTCAGCTGATTCTGAACCGTTTTGGATCCGATAAAATGTATGTTGTCATTAAAATCACGTGTTCTTCCTAATAATACACTTGGTGTTTGTTTAATTAGGCTCACAACTTGAATATTTGTTGAAACGCCCTCTAAACCAAAACTGTATTATCCCAATAAGTAAAATAATCCTCACCCATACTACAACACAACTGAAGCTAAATATAATGTAGAAGCTTGAGAAAACCTATGGAAAGCGTGTTTAAACTCCAATTATAATCATTATTACAACATGATAAATATTCATTGATATTTCAGCTGATTCCTAACTGTCTTGGATCAGATAACATGTATTATGTCATTAATATTACGTGTTCTTCCCAAAACTACACTTGGTTTTTCATAAGGCTCACAAATTAAACATTTGTTGAAGCCCCCTCTAAACCAAAACCTTACTATTAGTCTAGTGGGTAGAAGGGGTGTTCGTGCACCCCGATGAGACAAATTTTAATCTATGTTACTTTATGTAAAAAAATGTGTAGAAAACGATTAGCTATGTTAACAGCGCCAAAAAGTGTCCCATGTATGATTTTTATGCAAATTTATGCAAATTATGGTAGCCATTTTGGTTTTAGACTAGTATTCATATTTTTATCATTTTCAAAGATATTTTTTTAAAGAAAGAGTCCAGACTAATGTTTTGAAGGTCAGAGAACACGATTTTATAATTAAAAATCTGATCAGATGGGTGTATGACATCATAATATGCAAATTAGGGGCACAATTTGCATAAAATCAATATTTTCTGCATAAATAGGCGTCTATTTCATATTGAAACTTATGAAAACCATGCATGAACAATTTCTTTTGTCTATAAAAAATAAGTTCAATATATCTTCATACAAAATAAACCTTAAAAACTTTACTGCAAAACTTAAATATGCAAATGTATGCAAATCAGAATCATTGGTACAATTTACATATATTTTATGAGTTGCTTTCTTTTTAATCAAATACGGCACATAACTACCCACTTGAAGTTTCTAAACATATGTATGGAAGGTCAATGAGTGTCATTGAATGGTGTATGAAGATAATTGAAGACTATGTGACGTCACAATATGCAAATTAGTGGCAAAATTTGCATAACAATAAAGATATTCTGCATGAATCGGGTGATATTCCCGTGTTTGAGCCATGCAAACATTAAATAAACAATGTTTGAAGGCATAAATAGAAACTTATATACAAATATCTTCATACAAACCAAACTTCAAAAAAATAACTACGAAACATAAATATGCAAATGTATGCAAATTAGCCCCACAGTACATAATCCTTGTATTTTAGAAGCTACTTGCTTTTTTTTAATTTTTATCAAATACGGCACATAACTGCCCACTTGAAGTACATGTATCTTATGTTTGTCATTGAATAATGTCTGAAGAAAATCATTTTATGGTGTTATTTTATGCAAATTAGGGGCATACTTTTTATAAGATCAGTTTAATATATCATATTTTGCAATACTATATAACTAATGAAGATAATTTCTTAACAAATCGTCATCATAATCATTACACCTGCACATAAATTACATATCGCTACGATAACACTTTCATATAGTTACCAGCGTGACTTAATGTGTCAAATGTCGGAAAATTGAAGTCAGCATTACATCTAACAAGGTCAATTGTGGCACATAGCTGGACATGTAATTTAGTCTAGACATGCGTGTTAAGGGCCAATGAGCTAGAATAAACAATTGCTGAAGTTATTTGATTACACCGTGTACAATTTAGGGATGCCTTTAATAGCAAAAATCAAATTATTTCGGTGATTTAAATCAATATTTCAAATACATACGTTCAAGACTAAACATATAACCAAGGTCTCTTCATCTGAATCTTAATGAGATCATTCATATTCACTGTCTAAAATCAAATGTCAAACATTACAACACAATGCATATGTTAATGCAGATATTAGTAGACAAAGCAAAATGTACAGACCTATACAAATGTTTTGAGGAACAGAAAGAGGGATTGAATGACCTTTAAAGTTATTTTATAACATTTTGTCATGTGCAAAGCAAGGAAATATTATTGATGAGTATAACTGCATTAATGTGACATGTAATCCCATCATGGTTCTATTAAATAAGGATTTCTTCATTCACATTATGCATTCGTCATCTTCATTTCCTAAGAAATCTTGAAAGTCTAGATGACGGTCATCTCCATCTCCATCTCCGCTGTCATCGCTGTCCACTTCATCATCTGAGTCTGTGCCTAACAAGTCAACCAATGACGGCGGAAGGACAGAGCAACATGACCAGACTGGTTCTACCAGACTTGGCTACCATCTGACTGAGGACCTGCAGACATATCTCACCCCATGTTGGAGGTAGTTTGTCAAGAACATGAAGCAGCGCCATGCCGTCTTGAATGAACAGAGCACCATCTGGATACGGTAGAACTCCAGATGGTTTCTTCTCAAAGACCAACAAGGCTGTTCTTCTACACAACCTTTTGGAAGACACCACCCCAGAAGTTCTACCGTATCTACTCAAGTTCTACTCAATCAACCTGAATGTGTACCTTGATACAGGATCTGGGAAGCATCGCCGACCCCAGGTCGAAAAAACAGTTGAAAATTAGTTGCCAACTGGTACCAGTTGATACCACCAGTTGGCCAACTGGTTTCAATATGGACATTGGTACACTGGAATCAACTGGAATCAATTGGAATCGAGTAAGAATCCAGTAAGGCTTACCAGTAAGAAGACCAGTTAAAGTAGTTGGTTCCAACTGGTATTTTGAATTGGTTTCAACTGGCATTTCTATTGGTTTTAACTGGACTGCTCCATCTATCCATTTATCTTTACTGGGAACCGGGAATGTAAACTGCTACCGCTTGATGCCAGTTAAAACCAGTAAAAACCAGTAAAAACCAGTTGAATTTCCAACTGGTTTCAACTGTTTTTTCGACCTGGGACTCATCAACGTGACTGAGCTCGCAAAATCGTTCGGTGAGGACTACTGTACCACTCTCCTTGGCTGTCACGTACGCTTTACCGGAGAAGATTGCACGAGTGCCTTCAAAGGAAAGGGGAAAGTGGGTCCCCTAAAAAAGCTACAGACATTTCCAAAGTTCCACCAACCCTTCAGGGAGCTCGGTACTAACTGGAACGTCACCCTCAAGACAGTGCAGCAGTTGGAGGAGTTCACCTGCTTGATGTATGGGCAGGCTCGCGAGTCATCAGTTGACCAAGCCCGTGTAAAGCTGCTTCGGAAGATGGTCGGTGAGGACAAAAAGCTAACCTCCAAATAGAAAGTGGACCTGGCCCGCCTCCCACCCTGTCACTCAGCTCTACAGCCACACATTCAACGAGTCAACCACCGTGCATCGCTCTATAAGAGAGCCCATGGGCATATCGTGGAGAAACCTGAGCCGTACAGTGAAGGACAGGGATGGACACTCACTGTGGAAGGATTACTAGAACCAGTCTGGTCATGTTGCCCTGTCCTTCCGCCGTCATTGGTTGACTTGTTAGGCACAGACTCAGATGATGAAGTGGACAACGATGACAGCTGAGATGGAGATGGAGATGACGATCTAGACTTTCAAGATTTCTTAGGAAATGAAGATGACGAATGAATAATGTGAATGAAGAAATCCTTATTTAATAGAACCATGATGGGATTACATTTCACATTAATGCAGTTATACTCATCAATAATATTTCCTTGCTTTGCACATGACAAAATGTTATAAAATAACTTTAAAGGTCATTCATTCCCTCTTTCTGTTCCTCAAAACATTTGTAAAGGTCTGTAAATTTTGCTATGTCTACTTATATCTGCATTAACATATGCATTGTGTTGTAATGTTTGACATTTGATTTTAGACAGTGAATATGAATGATCTCATTAAGATTCAGACCTTGGTCATATGTTTAGTCTTGAACGTATGTATTTGAAATATTGATTTAAATCACCGAAATAATTTGATTTTTGCTATTAAAGGCATCCCTAAATTTTACACGGTATAATCAAATAACTTCAGCAATTGTATATTCTAGCTCATTGGCCCTTAACACGCATGTCTAGACTAAATTACATGTCCAGCCATGTGCCACAATTGACCTTGTAAGATGTAATGCTGACTTCAATTTTCCGACAAGTCACGCTGGTAACTATATATATGAAAGTGTTATCGTAGCGATATGTAATTTATGTGCAGGTGTAATGATTATGATGACGATTTGTTAAGAAATTATCTTCATTAGTTATAAAGTATTGCAAAATATGATATATTAAACTGATCTTATAAAAAGTATGCCCCTAATTTGCATAAAATAACACCATAAAATGATTTTCTTCAGACATTATTCAATGACACTCATAAGATACATGTACTTCAAGTGGGCAGTTATGTGCCGTATTTGATATTAAAAAAAAGCAAGTAGCTTCTAAAATACAAGGATTATGTACTGTGGGGCTAATTTGCATACATTTGCATATTTATGTTTCGTAGTTATTTTTTTGAAGTTTGGTTTGTATGAAGATATTTTATAAGTCTCTACTCATGCCTTCAAACATTGTTTATTTAATGTTTGCATGGCTCAAACACGGGAATATCACCCGATTCATGCAGAATATCTTTATTGTTATGCAAATTTTGCCACTAATTTGCATATTGTGACGTCACATAGTCTTCAATTATCTTCATACACCATTCAATGACACTCATTGACCTTCCATACATATGTTTAGAAACTTCAAGTGGGTAGTTATGTGCCGTATTTGATTAAAAAGAAAGCAACTCATAACATATATGTAAATTGTACCAATGATTCTAATTTGCATAAATTTGCATATTTAAGTTTTGCAGTAAAGTTTTTAAGGTTTATTTTGAATGACGATATATTGAACTTATTTTTTATAGACAAAAGAAATTGTTCATTCATGGTTTCCATAAGTTTCAATATGAAATAGACGCCTATTTATGCAGAAAATATTGATTTTATGCAAATTTTGCCCCTAATTTGCATATTATGATGTCATACACCCATCTGATCAGATTTTTAATTATAAAATCGTGTTCTCTGACCTTCAAAACATTAGTCTGGACTCTTTCTTTAAAAAAATATCTTTGAAAATGATCAAAATATGAATACTAGTCTAAAACCAAAATGGCTACCATAATTTGCATAAATTTGCATAAAAATCATACATGGGACACTTTTTGGCGCTGTTAACATAGCTAATCGTTTTCTACACATTTTTTTACATTAAGTAACATAGATTAAAATTTGTCTCATCGGGGTGCACGAACACCCCTTCTACCCACTAGACTATATCCCTATAAATAATATATTCCTCACCCACCCAGTTCACGTGGTCGGATACTACAACACAACTGAAGATAAATACTTGTATGATGTTGTATCTTGATAAAACTTTTGGAAAGCATGTGTATACTAGACAAACTATAGGTGATTAATATTGTGACGACATACTTTGATGAGGAAAGCTAAACTAAAAAAAAAAAAACGAAGAAAAAAAACGTGTTGTATACGCCGGAGCCTCTACTCTGCTGGGTTCCAGTACAGTTTAGAGCCGCTGCCACCTAGTCCTGCTTCATTCCCGTTTGATGATGGTACAGTGATGGACGCGCCTGTCACTATTACGTAGAAAAGGTCGAACAATAAGTAAGTATTTAATTTTGTATTGCAATAAACAAATATTGTACTGTACGTACATTTGTATACGGTTTTGTTTATACTATTTAACGAATTTGTACAACCATAACTAGCCTACAGCTAAATGTAGATTTTACACTTTATCACAGAAAAGCAAAACAAAGATGGTAACAAATGTTTTCTGTTATGTTTTAAAACACAATACTCCCCAATGGGACTGCTCCACACAAACGAAATGCCCCCCAAAAAACAAAAACAAACAAACAAACAAACAAACAACAAACAAAAAACAATAATAACAACAAATTAATATAATTGTTAGTGTTAGCAGTCCACCTGTTTGGATTTAAATATTTTGGAAAGTTACATTCGGACTCCATCTGATGGAATTCAACGTTCAATAATTCATGGACCATGCCATGATTAATCTATATAACTGCAATAAATTGTAATAAGCCCTTTGGTTTAATTCTTTGAATTGGAATAAGGTATTATCTTGATGAGGGATATAAAACAAAATAAAAGACCATGCATTTATCCGAGGCACTTTTTGAACATATCGACCTTCGGTGACTAAAAAATTACTGCGCCCCATAGAAAATAGTTCCGCTGAAGTAATTTGTCCCGGAGAAATTAACGGAGCGGAATCCTTATGTCACTTTTCGTCGTTTGGCGATCAATTTCACCGAACAAAAATAAATAAATAATTTAGTAATTTGTCACACATTATCGTCATTTACAATTTATATTCGTTGGTCACAGTTGTTGAACACAAACAAGTAAAAGCATTTCGTCGGTTTGCGTTCATTTTCATTGAAATTCGATTCAAATTCTTCTGTATTACGGTGTAACTTTCTTTATTGTCTTTGTCTTTATTGTCTTTATTTAATTGTTTAATCGTAACATCCATTATGTAGGGGGTAACATACACGCACTCTCTCTTTGTCACACACACCCACACACACACAAACAAACATACACCTGTACGCACGCACGCACGAACACGCACACACATACTTGCATTTTTTTTTTCGTCATTCAATTCCTATTCAATACACGTATAGGAATAATGTGAAACAATTGGTACACACACATCCATACGCACACACACACACACACACACACACACACACACTCAAACAAACATGCGCACGCACGCACACACACACAAACACACACACACGCACACGTACTTGAAACTTTTGTTTTGCTTCATTCAATTCCTTTTCACGACATGTATATAAATAATGTGAAACAGTGGATACACACATACAAACACGCACACATACACTCACACACTCACAGACATATCCACCTAGCCACTCACCCTCCATTAAGTCATTACACAGACATTCAAAAGGCTATACCATCTGACTAATTTGAATGAGAGAATTATGTAATTGGTTGAACAAAACGAATTTGATCTTAGCATCGAACAGCGGTGGGCTAATTGACATAATTGAAATTAGGATTTCTGCTCTGTTAGTTTCTCGGTACGAAATTAAAGTACAAATGTATCAAATTTCATGAAAAAAGTGTTAAAATGGACAACATAACCTTAACTATTAGGAAATTATAATGTTATCATTATGATTATTATTACTGTTATTATTGTTAATACCTAGTAGTATAGATATCAGTATTATCATTATTACTATCGTTATTATTATGGTTAGTTTATAGGTTTTCCCGCCCAATTAAAACTATATTATCATTATTATAAGTAGTATTAACATAGTAATAATCATCATTATCTTGGTCATCAACATCCTCCGCCTCATTATTAGCATTACTTACCTTCGTCTGCTTTGATATTATACGTCCCGTCATCATTCGGAAAGAGGAAGAAAAACATGTTGTTTTCAGGTATTTTGTATCGCTCTTGGGTCATGAACGGTGGTAGGTTCTAATGAAGGGGAAACATAATAAATTACATACATAATATCGTCGGTAGAGAAAGAACAGAGAAGTAAGTCAGATTTGTAGTAGTTCAGAGAGAATCGTGTTCAAAGTCAGGGAACCTTGGGTAGACCTAATATACCTCTTTTTTTGTTTATTAATATTACTAAAATTTAGTATAACTAGTTTCTAAAACAGAATTGCCATCACATCAAGAAGGCAACAACAAAAATGTACTTTACCGCCCCTCTCACACTAAAACAATGATATATAGATTGATATATTGATCATTAGAAACAATCAAAATTAATAAATCATTAAAGGACAATGAAACTATGGATTATAGCTACTATCATTATTTAGAGAGTAATATAACATTTCATTTAATGCATGACTTGGAATTGTTTTCTGAAATGTTTAAAATCGTTTTCGAATATTTGAATGCTAAAATATACATTGTCAAGGCAGTTTTGGTCTAAATCTTTACATTAACAGTTTTAAAAGTTATGACATATTTGTAAACATGGTAGGTGAAGGAAGCATATATTATTTCATTTTATTTTATTTCAAATTTGATTTAGCATTATTTGTTTGTGTGGAGCGTTTTGGAGTTTACTCCTTTAAAAAATCCACAGTCACTTACCACGACTTGTAAATCATGAGACCCCCCTTCAGAGAGGCACACCATCTGTCTACCAACTTCATCCTCTGTGCCAGGGTCGTCATCACCTAGCTGGCTAGCACGTGCAGCTATCACTATTGGGGTACCAGTACTGGGACTGAGATGCAGCCGATTGTACAGGTACGCCGTGAGTATGACTACAATTGGGAAATAAATGCAAGTAAATGGGGGGGGGGGGGGGGGGAACCATGAAGAACATTATACAAGTAAATTAATATAAATGAGCAAGGGAAAGTTGGTTCCGGCGTGAATCGTTCTCTAGACCTCCGGTCTTCTATGTATAGCCTGCTACCCTGACTACTGATTTAACATTGCGTTATACGTTCTCAGTAACCCGGCAATGGGCGAACATTTAACGTGCTATATGCTGACACGTTGCTGGACGGTTGCGCAAAGTTTAAAAATATTAATTTTGTTGTTATTGAATCATGAATATCTCAATAACAAAGTCGAATACTGAACAAACTGTTTTTGTTTTAACTTGTATTTAACCACTCTTAATTGATATTAGATATATTAATATTAGGAGTAGTACCATTTTGGTGAGGGTGCGCCTTAGTAACCAAACCTGCACAATAGCATTTCAAACTAATAGTTATTACTCCACCATGCTCGAAAGGTATAGAACATTACAAATGACTAAGTACAAATCCTGTTATCATTCAAAAAGAGCCACTGAAACGCAAAAGGGCGCTCTCTAAAAAGCATTGATTTAAAACATTTTTCATAACAAATTATGCATGTAATGTTTTGTTAAAATAATGATTAAATACAGAGATCTTCAATAACTATTTAAAAGCCTCTTTTGAAAATTGTTGAACAAGTATAAGCATTTTCAAATTAGAAAATAAACCTTCGAATAAATCTGGGCCCCAGTTTTATTCCCACCGGATATATGTATTGATATTTCAGTGGTTTGTGAACCGATTTTGATCAAATAAATTTTATACTGCCGTTAAACCTGTATGCTCTTGCACATTTTAAACTCAGTTTTTCATTATCTCACAAAAGATTACGTTGTGCAGTGCCCTCTATACCAAAACTTTTCTAAAAAAATTCTAGACCATATTTAGTACATTGGTAACAATAATCAGAGAGTGTTCATTAGTGTATTGTTCTGTTTCTGTATAATTATACACGTGTCGTTCATGTGTGTGAAAAATGAATGGTTATTTTGAAACAATTCACAAACCTAATACATACACAGAAAATCTATTTTGTACGTGTGAAGGAGTTTCACATGATGGCAAAAACGTGATTGCAATCACGATTGGAATAATTGTTCACTCCAATCACGGTCTTTTTTGAGCGTGTGAAAGCAAATTAGAATCACGAATCACCAAACTCTAAACTCTGGTCCGGAAGTGTGTTTGTAATTATGATTCACTCAAATCACAGTGCGAATCTCTAATGTGAAAAGCTTCTTGACCTCCAAAACACGATTCGGGAGGCTATAAGCTAACGTAACAGGAATTATGCACTTATCAGTAACAGAAGTCTATGGTAACAGTAAGCGAACATATCAGCGTTTCACCTCTCCTAACATTGTGCCTATTTTAGCTAGAATTGCGTTAAGTGTCAAATCGCAATACCCGCCTGGGTAGGTGTACATACATGGTTTTGAGGTAAATGTTACGTTCCCTCCTTGTATGGTCAAGAAGTGATTATGTTCAGCCGAAGTGATGGTCACTTGCTGTGTCTTGTTCCGGTCAAATGCGAAATGCTTGTTGATACGGAAGGTGTTCAATTTCTTGCGAATGTCCGGGGATAGTATGAAGCCACCGTCAGTTTCGTCAGTTCCGTCGACCTCCGCTCGGGCGACGATCGTCACGGTGGGTCTGCCATCACCTAGGGGAGAAGAGGTAGATAAATCGGTTAGCAACATGGGTAGTGCCAAGGCAAATTAAAGGGACTTAGTAACATTCTCCAAATCCTCAAAATCCACTTGGAATTCTAGTGGTTCTCTCATACCTTGCTGTGTTTGTATAATAACAGAAATAGCATGGGGCTGGTTTCAGTTTTTCAAACTTCCCTTTCGTTAAAAAGATATTTACGATTGAAGTGTTCAGATGTCAAATTATACAACGGATCGTCGAAACTGTGTACAAAGTCAGTGTAATGAGTTAGTGAACATATCACTCTGCATTTTTGCTCGTTACTCGGCCATATAACATCCATTTAACTTAAAATTTTCACACAATACCCAGTGGACATATCAGATAACAACAATATACATTGAATCAACCATTCATCACTTGTTGCACATGTCAACAAAGTTACAAGATCCCTTCAAGTGAAAAGTTTTTGCGATTATGGGACAATTTTCTTAATGTTTTTTCAGTCATTTGTATGTATCACCGGTTTTTTTTCCACCGGTCTCATCTTTTTCAACTTCAAACTTCCAGATTTCCATTGGGTACCATTGGATGTGCTTAGCTGGTTGGACTAGTTTGAGGTT
The DNA here is from genome assembly GCA_037951105.1 of Echinarachnius parma. Lineage (NCBI taxonomy): Eukaryota > Metazoa > Echinodermata > Echinoidea > Clypeasteroida > Echinarachniidae > Echinarachnius > Echinarachnius parma. Next base: position 70,923 of record JBAMJV010007468.1, read on the forward strand.
GGTCTAGCAGGCTCGACTAGTCTTACCAAGTTAGTCCACCCAGATGGACTAATGTTACATTAGTCCAGCTGACTGGACTAACATCAAACTAGTCCAACTGGGCACCATCTGGACTAGCTTTAAGCTAGTCAGTTACTAGTCGAGCGACTAGCTGTTGCTAGTCCACCATGCTGGACTAACATAAAACTAGTCGACCGACAAACAAAATGCTAGTCAAGTGATTAGCGCAATGCTAGTCCAACACGCTGGACTAAACTAAGTTAGTCCGCCATGTTAGTCCAGCAATACGGACTACTTTAAAACTAGTCCAGATGGACACAATCTGGACTAGATTGAAGTTAGTCCGGCTTACCAGTTTAGGTTTTCAGTGTGTGTACAAATTAATGCAATGAGTAAGCGAAAAATTACGTTTAATTTTGCTCTTAGATTGCTCATTATGCTACCCATTTGCCCTGAAATATTCACACATCACTCAGTAGACATATCAGATAGCAAACATATATACATTTTATCGACCCTTTGTTAAGTTGTTGCACAACTCAATATAGTCACTGATCCCTTTAAGAACAGGGCATATCGTCTGCAGTCCCCATGCCCCTTCACCCCGCAGTCAAATACGGCCCTGAAAGTAACCTTGTTATATGAGCTCCGATATAAAACTAAAATATGTCCCCCTAGAAAAACTGCTCTTAAAAGAACTGTCCGCTTTTTACAAATCGTCTGAACAGTTTCGAGTATAGACGGATGAGGATACACGTTACACACAAAAACAAATCAGATCAAACAGCCGTGTTATTTGGATTCTAGGAATGACAAACGAATGCGCCCTTCCACTAAACTATATATCGGTCAATGAAGGAGTTTAACAGATTTAGCATGATAATATAACAAAAATATTCTAATTTTTAAAGGTATTGTGAAGCCAACATTTGTAAACATTTGTAAATGTCACGGAAAAGGTCTAGAAAATGAAGGATATATGCTCACATAATGTATATGACACCTGTATAAGTATCGTGATTGAACGAATCTTACATGGTAGATATATTTTTGTTATAATACTGTTCTATTCTATAGGTTTTCCCATCCATTTTCAAACAATCGTCATTCAATTTCCATAAATGTTAACTTCAATTTCGTCCCGAGAAATCCTGAACGTGCAATTGTTATATACAATTTAGTCAATTCATCGTTCAAATTGGTCAATGACCAATCAACTTGAAAATTTGGTCATTCTATTTCGTCATTGTGCAATGAAATTCGTCCCACATGGTGATTAAGTGGGCAATGTTATGTTCGAATTCATCATTGTTCAATCGATTTCAAGAATTTCCCATTCAAATTCGTCCCGTAGTATAGATGCATTGTGAAAATGCAACATGTTACCGTGCATTTCACTTGCAATTCAAACTTGAAACTGATTGACTGATTGATTGATTGATTGGTTTATTGGTTGATTGATTGACTGATTTATTTATTGGTTGATTGATTGATTGATTGATTGATTGATTGATTGATTGATTGATTGACTGATTGATTGATTGATTGATTGATTGATTGATTGATTGATTGATTGATTGATTGATTGATTGATTGATTGATTGATTGATTGATAAGCGCTGGGAGTTATCATGACTGAAAATGTTAATAAATTATATGATAGACATTAATTACAACCAACCCATGAAAATACATGTATATCTCGCAACAATCAGCCATAGTGTGATGATTAACAAGATATTTCATACCAAAATTCAATAGCAATCACAGCTTGCTAATGTGAGACGAATTTGAACGAGAAAGAACAAAATCGATCGCAAAATGACGAAGTTGATCATCACTTTCTGCCGCACAGTCTGCGATTGGACGAAATCGAATTACCTTTGACTAAAATGTATATGACAAATACGAATTTGATTGGGAGCAAACGAAATTGGGTGCTGAAAGACGCAATTGAACATGACAAACTGAAAGCCATACATTTCCGAGACGAAATTGAAGTTAACAATTATCGAAATTGAATGACGATTGTTTGAAAATGTATGGGAAAACCTATATAATGGCGGCACACGGGTCACATTGTATATACATACCATTTTTTAGCAGTTCAAACCCTAAACAGTGATAACTCCATCCAATCCTTTCCCGCTGTTTCCTCTTTACAACCTGATAAGGAAGGAAACATTGGTAATAGTAATGATAATAAGAATAATACTTATAATAATAACAATAATCCTAATGATAATACTACTCAATATTAATACTACTACTATTACTAATACTACTACAACTACTAATACTACTACTTCTACTACTACTACTACTACTACTACTACTACTACTACTACTACTACTACTTCTACTACTACTACTACTATTACTAATACTACTACAACTACTAATACTACTACTACTACTACTACTACTACCACTACTACTACTTCTACTACTACTACTACTACTACTACTACTACTACTACTACTACTACTACTACTACTACTACTACTACTACTACTACTACTACTTCTACTACTAGTAGTAGTAGTAGTAGTACTGTACTAGTAGTAGTAGTAGTAGTAGTAGTAGTAGTAGTAGTAGTAGTAGTAGTAGTAGTAGTAGTAGTAGTAGTACTAGTAGTAGTAGTAGTAGTAGTAGTAGTAGTAGTAGTAGTAGTAGTAGTAGTAGTAGTAGTATATAGTAGTAGTAACACAATCATGATTCTGCCATTAGTCTTTACTTTTGGTGGTTACTAAACACAGGTTTTACATTACACTGTACTTTACAATCTGTCTATAAAGGCCACCTGTTTATAGCGTCCACATGTCTTGTTTCCCTTGGGTGGTCAACATACCAAAAGTGTACTGTATATTTTTTGTTTATCTTACTGGTCAATAAAGGCTACCTCTTTATAGCGAGAAAAGGAATCAAGATATGTGGGCGCTATAAACAGGTGGCATTTATAGACAGATTGTATACTACAGTGTACTGTAAAACCTGTGTTTAGTGACCACCAAAATAAACAATGAGAGTGGGCGCTATAATCGGGTATATTGTATACCGAGCATGGTGGCTTAGCGGTTAGAGTGTCCACCTCATGCACGGGAGGTCCCGGGTTCGAACCCAGACCGGGTCATACCAAAGACTTTAAAAATGGTACCTTCTGCCTTCTAGCCAGGCGCTCGGCGTTTATAGAAAGGAGAAGGGAAAGTTAATCACACGAGTTACCAGAGGACTGGCCCCCTTCTGTAGCTATCGCTACATTTAGTAGACGTGTGGCCTAGGGCTAATGAAACGGAGATAGGCGCCGCCTTATGTGCCAATATTGACACGGGAAAGACTTTAACTTTAACTCTTTATAGCGGTAAATTGTCTTTTCCCCCCTTTGGTGGGCATTATACTATATTAACGATATTTTGGAACCTGTATATAATGGTCACCTTTTTATAGCGGTCAATTTTTGTATCCCTTTGGTCATGTTGGTGGTCATGTTACACAGGTTTGACTGTAAACCATTATTTTGACATCTGTCTATAAAGGTCACTTGCAAATTAGCAAAACTAATTTTGTTTCCCTTGAGCGGTCACTCAAAAGAGGTTTGACTTTATACGATTTTTTAAGATCCTGTCAATAACTGTCCCCTGTTTATAGCGGCCAATTGTCTTGTTTCCATTTGGTGTTCACTACACACAGGTTTGACTGTAATACATATACAAATCTTTGATACAAACTAATTTTCTCTACCAATTTCGCGCGAGCACTGCATGACGTAACTGTCCAAAGACTTGAATGCGCGTCGTCGTGTGAAATAAAAACGTCAAAGGACAACTGTCAACGTGTCTAGTCAACTCAGTGTTGTACCTCATTTGGTCGACAGGTCAACGGCCCTCGTCTAAGCAATCTAAAACTCTCTAATATAATTTTCTCGCAAATTTTAGTCTACGGGCTGTAGCAGCCGATAATAATTTAACACAGTCGTTCTGAGATAGGCAATGCACAAAGAACTTCACGTCTTAACACAAACTTACAAGAAGTAGCTGTGTTCCGATCTGAGCGAGAGTTTCTAGAATGGCTTCGTTGGTCGACCCGACTATCGAATACTCCAGATTATTTACATAATCGAGGACGTCGCCTTCACTGCAATTTTAAGGGAAATATAAAAGTGATTGTCAGTTCAATTTGATAGAGTGGCCAAAACTTGAATTATCCGGTATGGATCAATTAGAAAATTCTTGCCGCAAAATCTAGAATAAGAAAGGGAGATGACCTTACGTGAAGATTTGAACATAAACTTAAAGTTTATACCTCAACTAGGTTTTTAGATCTGTTGACCCGTATCCAGACTACTACACCCCCTGACCAATCAACTCCGGAAAAAAAACACTCAAAACAAATACCCCCCGGACAATTACTCCACGATAATTACCCCCAAGACAACTACCCCCGGACAATTAACCCCCGAGACAGCTACCCCGCGAAAAAATTCCCCCCAACACAATTACCCCCAGACGATAATCCCCTTGACAATTCCCCAGCCGATTATCCCCAGACAATAACCCCGAGGAATAACTACCTAGTTCAAAAGTGTTGATTATGACTACCACTAGTCGGAGTAAATAATTACAACTATAGTTTTCCCATCCATTTTCAAACTGTCATTGAATTTCATTAATTGTTTATTTCATTTTCGTCCAGAAAATCTTTCGCCGGTCATATGTCATGTTCGATTTCATCATTGCGCACATAAATTCGTTCTTTCGCAATCAAATTCATCATTGTACCGAAAATCTTGGTCAAACCTTGTCCAATTTCGTCCTATCGCTCCTGCCTGTGTACAATGTGATGATCAACTTCTTCATTGTACATTCAATTTTGTTATTTCCCATTCAAATTCGTCAAAGAATATAGAAAGCTGTATCTTATACTTTTTTCACCATCCTTTCATGATTAAGCTGTGCATATTTGAACGCAATGTCTATTTTATTCTATGTCCCGGAAATTAGGTCAATTTTAGTCCATCAATCATGTATTTAACAGTTTTTCTATTTCGAATAACAATTGATATGTTAATGTGTCTCCCAACAAATCCATCAACCAATCAGACTTTTGGCGACTTATCATTTTCTGAATTGCAATATCGACATGAATTGTTTTATGATCAGTTTATCGTTTTATGAACACTGTCTTGTTATTGAAGTTATTCATTTTGAAATGAATTGTATGAGCTACAATAGAGAAATACATTTGAATAAGGGCGACAAGACTACATGACGAATTTGAAGGACTAAGTCTTGGAATCGGAAGACCAATGACAAGTTCGAACTTCACATTGTGCGTTTTATAACCAGTTAGGTATTGTAATAGATGAAAAACTTTCATTGAAGGAACATATATGTAGCTTATGTATAAAAGTAAGACAAGGAATAGGTGCAATAAATAGACTTAAGGACATTTTACCTCTTAATATTCTTGTCAAATTAGATCACATCTTTGCCACATCTTACTTACTATAACATAATTTGGGGAAATTTTGCAATGTCACACTTGTCAGACTTACAACTCTTCAAAAATATGCAATACGAATAATTACAAATTCTAAGCCTCGTGCACATACAGAACCCTTAAGTTGTTGAAATTGTGTGATTTGTATGTTATGCAAACTGCTAGTTTTTATGTATCTTTTTAAACATGAACAAGTACCAACATTATTTGATTCTTATTTTTGTTCAAAATAAAAATACGATTACGTATTCCACTAGACAATCTGAAAATTTTAGTTTTACAAAGTATAGATATAAATTTTCAAGAAGCACTATAAGATATTCTGGCCCAAATATATGCAATTGCCTCCCAAAGTCTCAAACGCAATGCACTTCATTACCAATATTCACTCGTCAACTAAAAACCAAATATTATCAACTCATATACTGAACTTTGCCTACCCATTTTAAACATACTTGATATATATTCAAAGCATCTCCCCATATTTTAGCTTGTACATGTGTGTGTGTGTGTGTGACTGTGTGTGTTGCTTGTGTGTGATCAATGTGTAAATCTGTTTAATTAATGTATTTTTAACTTTTTATGCTGTACCTAATTCCGGGGAGGAGCCTTAGACAGGTCAGTGGCCTTTGTTCCTCCCTCCACACTGTGAATTTACTTCCTGCATTGCCTCTTTTGTTTTACGTGTTGTATTATTGCTATGCAATGTTTTACTTTATATTTGTATGTTTTATTCATGTTGTGGAAATAAAATGAATTTGAATTTGAATTTTAATGTCGAATTAATAACTATTAATCGCCCATGTAGGGTATATCTGTATCACGACACACATCCCTTACTGTAGCTGACGTGGCGCTTACGTACATACTGTATTTCGTAATCGACGGCCGTGTAGATTGCTTTCTAATAATTCATACGGTCTTGAAACAAGAATAGAGCTGGCGGCGTGCTCCGTGACCTTCACACAGAACCGTGCGAGGAATCCCGGAAGGTCGAGACTCTGAACGATCCCGTTTTTGCGGGAATGTGCTGTACTGATTTTTGGAATTACTTCTTTTTGTTGTTAATTATCGTCATTATTACTTTCATTATTAAAAGAACTATGGCTATCGACAACGTACTTTATCCCCACCAGCGAGGCCAGTCCAGACGGGTCAACGGCGCAGATCACGTGACCATCCGATGACGTACGAAGCTTTGCCCCAAAGTACGTATGGTCGTATGGCGAGTCCGCGATGAATTGGACGTAAATCTTCCCCGCGTTGTTGGCACCCTTCGGATAGATAGAATAAATGAAGTGCTTTAATGGATAATCAAATTCTGGTAATAGTGAATTTCAGTAACTAAAACGTTTACGTTATCATTAGCAAACAATATTTATCATAGTTACGATTTAACCATGTTTGCCTGTTATAAGGAAATCTTCACGGCTAAGGCAGAAGACAAGAGGGCGCCCTCTGGATACCTAAAAGGTTAAACATTTGAACATGTGATTGCTACCATAGTGATTCAATAGAGAGATTATCAAAAGCACATACAAATCACTGATTCACCGACTTACCCATTCACAAGAACTTGCGCATATACTCATTGGTTATTGTTTTTAAAACGATGCTTGTTGAAGTTCCATCCATTTCGATTTGTAAATGGCACATGTCATTAAATGCATTCATTGTAATTGTACAAGTTGAAATTTCGCAATACTGAATAAACTGAAATAATGATAAAATGTTGAAAAATTACAATTTTCCCTTTAATTTGTGGTTAATCAACCATGAGGTAAAAGTTACGTCTTATTTGTACACGTTGTTTTACAAACTACCATATCGATATCTTTTTGTGTGACGAAATCTTTAAACGATTCTTGGTTATGAAATTATGACCAGTTGTTAAGGGGGCTTACTATTTGTGTTCGGTTTAGATAGTCACACTATGGGTGCAACGGTCAACTCTCGTCACAATGCGCATTGAATCAGAACAGCTAATTTGTTCCTGAATATACATAATACAGCGGTACATGCACTGAATTAGAAACTTAAAGGGCAATGAAACTATGGCTTTCGGCTATTATTATCGCTCAGAGGGTGAACATACATTTTATCTGATACATAACTTGGCAATTTTGGCCTCCTGGATCCCATGAAATCCTTACGTGAACATACCCACATGTTAATAATTCTTACGGTGGCAAAGGGTAATGGGAGCGGCCATGTTCTTGTAATTGCCCGACATGCTTTGCAAACTATGACGTGTGTGCTACGGGCCGAACAAAAAGCTTTTCACTGATTTACAGACTCGTCAATGCATCTACACGTATTCAGACAATGGTTTGAATAGGTGCTATTGAAATGCATTAGTGCATATCACTGACCGTAAGTCCGCACACACCTAATAATGGCGGCCTCCAGTGTTCTCATGAATAGTGGTAAACCCGATAGAGATTTCTCCCAAAGCAGAAATCTGAGTCGGAGTTATGTTATATATAATAAAAAGGCATTTTACGACATATCAAGTAAAATAAACTCTATTCTTGAGTTGCATTGCCCTTTAAAGGGATCTAGTTATTTTGTGGATTATCATGTGCAGAAACTGGCAAATGAGTATCAACATGTGTATATTGTGATCAGATAGTTATGTGAACTGAGTGATGTGTCGAAATTGAACGGCAAATTTAAGGCAACATATTTAAAGGCTGGAATGTCCGCTTATGATTGCTGATAAGTCCATAATTCTTGTCACTTTTATTTTGTTTCCTTTTTGTATCACTAATAATGAACATTATTCATGTTTTTAATCCTATATCTACTGTTTTGTTTGACCATTGACGGCTGCCATGTTTTCAACATTACTGTACTGTATGAAACGTCACTTGAAGTCATCTGAAAATCGCATGTCCTGCCCGTCATAGCATCGAGCAACGAACAATAAATGTGTCATTGTTAGTGTGCATTTAGCTGTGTGCCTGAAGAATGCGCACAAACATTGGCGCACGTATTGAACGTTACTTTATGCTATGACGGGCATTAAAGGGACTTAGTAACATTGACCAAATCCTCAAAATCCAATTGGGATTCTGGCGGTTTCCTCATACCTTGTTGTATTCTTATTAACAAAAAAAGCATGGGACAGGTTTCGGTTTTTCAAATTTCCCTTTCGTCAAAAAGATATTTACGATTGGAGTGTTCAGATGTCAAATTATCCAATGGATCGTCAGAACCGAATACAAAGTGAGTGCAATGAGGTATTGAATGTTACTTTGCATTTATGCTCATTACTCGGCCTTATACAAAGTTACTAGATCCATTTGTTGTGTGTGAAATTTCAAGTTGAATATACTGTATAAGGCCGAGTAATGAACATACATGCAAATTGACGTTCACTAACTCATTGCACTCACTGTGTACACGGTTCTGACGATCCATTCGATTAATTGACATCTGAACACATTATCTTATATATCACGTAAATATCTTGTTAACGAAAGGGAAATTTGTGGAGGGGGCGGGGGGGCACCCTGGACAATGTTTACACATCACTCAGAGGATATAATTACATCATTCAAGTACACATTTTATCAACGTTAGTTTTTTGCAAAGGAACGTACGCTATAAAGTAGCCACTATATATAATTAAACTTTGAAAAAGAAATAACCGGTTGTCTCGCGATGACGTGGCGAACTTATGGAAGCGACGTTTCGACCTCGTTCTGCTGGTCTTCGTCAGGCAATGAAGAAATGTTGCTGCGAGGTCTCAATAAATACCTGCGCCCGGACCGCGTACACGCTGACATGTCCGCCGTGATTGGCGGACGCAGCGTGCATTGTTCCCCCGATACCGCGCTCCCATTGGCTGGTGCCGTGCGGGGGCGGTGTGGGGGCGGTGCGGTGCCCTGATTGGACGTCAAGGTGCGCGGCGCCCGAGCAGGGAGCCCTGCTGCACTCTGATTGGTCGCCAGGGTGCGCGGCGCCCGTGCAGTGGGCGGGGCTAAATTAAACTTACTATTCTAAATACCATCACAAATCAAATGAAACGCTTTCGAAATGAATTCAATATTTACACCAATTACAAACCTGAAATGTAATAAAGGGTCTGCATAATGTTAGAATAATGAAAACAAAATGATCGCAGCGAACGATTATTCAAAATATCAATATATGTTAACAAAATTATATTTTTAAGTCCAAATCTTCTAAATATATTTTTAGATGTTATTTGCTTTTCCATATAAGCCAATAATCTCGCACGAAATGAAGTTTTGTTTTGTTCAAGACTTTGTGATCGAGATGTAGATAGTTTTCTTTGTGTGATTTGTTAAAAATGTTCTATAACTGCCTGTTCAGTGACAAATCGTTTAGATACATTAACAGGGGGAGCGGGGGGGGGGGGGGGGGGGGGGAGTTATTCTCGTAAACTTGCCTAAAGAGTTAGCCCAGGTGGATTCTTCTAAATTTAGCGTGAAACTTACAAACTCAAAAAATAATGGTTAGAATGGAGGTGTGGAACGCTGCTACACTATTAGCACCGTTTAGAGGTTCCAATTCTGTATGGGGGTTGCAGTCTATGGGGAGAAAACGTTCACCCTAATGATGCATCTGTGCACCCCGCAGAGTGCAAACCCCATGTTGGGAAGCAGAATTGCACCCATCTAGGTGCTCCCTTAATGTTGACAACTTAAAGGGACTTAGTAACATTGTCCAAATTAATAATAATATACTCGGTTTATATAGCGTCTGATATGATTGATAATCATTTCTAAGCGCTTTACAATGATAATATTACCCCCGGTCAAAGGATACAATGCAAACCAGCACACATTGTGTGCACCATCTCCACTCCCTGGGAAGCATTCCTTCCAAGCGGCTCATAGGCATTGAGAAGATCCTTTACATAATTATAGGCTTTCACCTCCTACCGGGTCCCCATTTATACACCTGGGTAGAGAGCAGCAATTGTGGATAAATTGTCTTGCTGAAGGACAAAGGCAGTGTGCAGGGTTCGAACTCGGGATCTCACGATCGGAAAGCGCACGCTCTACCAATCTTGCCACACCACATCCCCTTAAATTCCCTCATACCTTGTTGTATTCGTATTAACAATATAAGCATGGGACCGGTTTCGGTTTTTTTTTAATTTCCCTTTCGTTAAACAGATGTTTACGATTGAAGTGTTCAGATGTTGAATAATCCACTGGATCGCCAACACCATGTACAAAGTGAGTGCAATTAGTTAGTAAATACATGTATCACTCTGTATTTTTGCTCATTACTCGGCCATATAACGTCCATTTCACTTGACATTTTCACACACCACCCAATGGACATATCATATAACGACGATATACATTGTATCAAACACTCGTCACTTTTTGCACATGTCAACGAAGTTACTAGATCCCTTTAAGGGTGCAAATGTATATCTTTATTTCTGAGTGTGTAGTGCCCGAATGATCTTTATAACTTTGCTGACCCTACCAAACTCACTCGCAACCCAGGTTGCATTTTCTTGCCCTGGTGCTTGTCTCTCTATTTGGATTTTCACATTGCCACTTCGATGTTTATATATATTCATGAACTGATTTGATCAAATAATGATGATCTTCTACTGTCTACAACAGCAATTTATTATTATACCATCAACCCATAGTTCATGAAAATGGTCTAGTAACATTGTCCAAATAAAACAAATCTTACTTAGAACTTCTGTGATTCTGTTATGCATTGTTGTATTCGTATTACCAACAGAAGCATCGAACATATTTTGTTTTTTTATATCCCTTTTGTTAAAAGGGTATTTATGATTGAAGTGTTCGGCTTTTTAATTATCCACTGGAAAGTTATAACTGTGTACAAAGTGCAATGAGTTAGACAACATCACTTGGCATTTTGTATCATGACCTGGCCATATAATATCCATTTAACATGAAATTCTTACACATAATTCTTTGGAAATAATTATCAGAACACAACAATGCACATTTCATCATCAAAGTTAGTAGACACATTTTTAGATGCTCGAATGTGTTTAGCATCAACATCAGCAACCTTTCGGACGTTTATCACGTTTTTGATGTTTAAAATTACGCGTGTTTTTATTTCTCGCTCGTACACTGAGTTCAGATGTGATTTTCCTAACTCTCGAGTGACTTTTTGTTGTTATCATTAACAATAGTTTTACATAAATTGATTCGAGATGTTTAAATCTATAACTGTTTACAAGATCTTGTTTGATATACTTATTAAACACACGTCTCTTAGAAATAGTACGTTTGTATAGGATATGATCTCAAAATCGCATTACGAACACACAATACATAGAAAAAGCTTTGGAACTGAACTAAACAAAATTCAATTGGAATATATCTTTGCGTACTACGCTAATGAGTTCAAGATGCAAACGCTTCAACCGAAAACTCAATGAAAATCCTATAATATGCATATTGTACCTCTTCTGAAAGCTGAGAACATACTGAGCATGAAAAGGTTAATTTTGAAGCCCTAACACCGCCCAGAAAACAATTAAAAGCAAATTTAAACTCTTATTCTGAACCCCGATTTTCGCCGTTTGACGGCGATTTGGTGCAGAGAAATTTGATGACGTCACAGGTTGACTATGCCCAAACCACCCCGCGTACGGCGGCCGCGGACGGTAGAGCGGTAGTACCATGGTACCCTTTGCCTCCCCCAACGATCCCCCAGTCCAGCTCGCGCGAGTTATGCTGCCCTGCTCAATCGATAGAACGCCGTCCTTGTCAATGTCATTTTTCTTGTTAGATTCGACCTGATATCTGCAAAATCGGAGAATGGTGGAAATGTCTGAAGGAAGTGAAGATTTCAGGCATGGTTTTGAGGTGGAAATCGCGAGTTCGCCAGTATCGACAAAGTTGAATTCGAGTCGCAAAGTCGGGGAAAAGGAGCATGGCGTATGGTAGATCGACAAAACTATCACTTTCATGGCCTCTTTGACTTTGACATTATATTGTATTTTTCTCTGTCGGCATTCTAAGCCGACAGTGAAAAATAACAATAATAATGTCGAAGAGGCCATGAAAGTGATAGATTTGTCGATCTGGCGTATGGCTGCGGCAATTGTATAGCGAATTGCACCATGTCCATGCACTAGTTTGCCTTGAAAAATGCTGGGGGAAAGGGCGCATTGAAACCCGCACTCCTGTGTCGGCACGCTACCCCGCTAGCTGGCCGTGCCGCGCTCGTGAAGAGTACCCTACGAAACACAAATGTAACGTACCCAAAATCAACTAAATCTTCAAAAATTGCTCAAATAATGGTCATGATTTCAAAGTAGTTATCTTTTTTTACCTGTTTTGTGTAACTACTTTGAAATCATAACCATTATTTGAGCAATGGTCGAAGATTTAGTTGTTTTTGGGTAACGTTACATTAATTTGTTTCGTATGGTACAAGCTTCACGAGCGCGTCACGGGCAGCGTAGCGTGCCGACACCGGAGTGCGGGTACAATATAGTGAACTAGCGCCAAAAGTCTCCCAAATCCCCGTTATCATTGTCGCTGTCTGATGAATCATTCCTGTCCTCTTCTTCATCTTCTTCGGAAAAATCCATTGCGAAACTCAGTTCGAGAGTATTTTCCTCCATTTTCCTCGAAATAAAACTGTCGAGCTCGATCGTACGTTATCAAAAAGCAATATACACAACACATGCAGTACATACAATGCACGCGCGTCGCTTTGCTTGATCAGCTGATCGGCCGGGCCCATTCAACCGGTGACGTCACGATTTTCAGGCCGATCGTTGAGCGAATTTCAGTCAACGAGACGGCTCTCTTTTGCCCCATTTTCGAAGACTTTTAAAGTCAAATTTCAACATCTATATCGCGGATTAAGTTAATATCCTTAGAAAAAGTAACATTTCCTTCACAAACATACCAAATTTTGCCAATTTGAAAGTCAACGAGGGTTCGGTTTAAGTAAGCCTCTTTTGTGCGTGATATAAATTATTAATGAATATAATACCTTGCCTGCGCACTCGATCAAATTGGTGTCAACGGCGGGATCGTCCGGTTTGACTACACGGGTGGGATCACTAGTGGTGGGAACACCTCTAGTGGAACAACCAGATCCCATGTTGAAATCGACTCTAGTCCTGGTTATACTATACCGAAGCACTGATGTTTCAAAATAATATTTCCTCAGGTCACGGCGCTTAAGTATTATGTGTATTTTGTTTAGTCTGTTGCGCTCACGAATGTCTTTACAATGGAGTACGTAATCTCTTTCTTGTCAAGTTTATGTTTGTAATTATCTTTGAAGGTAAAGGTGGAACACGGATCGTTAAAAACAACCATGTAAACACAAAGTGAGTTCGTCCTTGTCAACACGATTAAACGTAATGTGATGGCACGACTGAAATTTTAAAGTGATAGTGTAAACATGGAAGAAACTGCTTAAAATCATTGCAGTAAAGTCGGAATGGTGCACATATCACATGGTCCTCGAACGGTGGATGAAGCACACAACTGGTCTTTCCATACACTTGCCAACTATTTTATACTGGCAATTTATAAAGGCAACCAGTAGGGTGTGTCCCTAAACAGTTAGTCGATTTTTAGTGATTACGAAAGTGCTAAAAATTGATTTTAGTGGTTCGTGAAACGCCCCAATGGCTGAGGCGTGTGCCGTTGGTATGTTAGCCTTTTATTAAATACAATAATATGATATTTGCAAGGCCGTTTCTATTTACAAGTGTTTACCACTAACGGCAGAGGGAAACGATAATCATTTAGGCACATTACCTTTTGATAATATCACATGAAGAGCTTATTTCAAAAAGGGGTTAAATCCACTTTCCATACAAAAATATTAATACATTAAAGGGATCTAGTAACTTTGTTGACATGTGCAAAAAGTGATGAATGGTTGATGCAATGTATATTGTTATCTCATATGTCCACAGGGTATTGTGTGAACATTTCAAGTCAAATGGACATTGTATGGCCAAGTAATGAGCGAAAATGCAAAGTGATATTCAGTAACTCACTGCACTCACTTTGTACACGGAAGAAAAACTCGCCCGGAGTTTTTGTTATCTGAATACTTCAATCATACATATCTTTGTAACGAAAGGGAAATTTGAAAAACCGAAACCGGTCCCGTGATTTTATTGTTAATACGAATACAACAAGGTATAAGGGAACCGCTAGAATAACAATTTTATTTTGAGGATTTGGACAATGTTACTAAGTCCCTTTAAAGCTACGTTGCTATCTCGATATCTAACTTTGAGGACAAATTACACAAACAAAATCTAAATAAGGAACGTATCATTTTCATTTCCCCACACGAATGTGAACAAACTTGGGCAAATTGACCTTTTTTTTCTCGAAAATGTAATAAGTTGATTGAGCACCTTTTGGAATAAGTTCTTCAATAAAATAAACAAATCATGTATCACAGAGTAACCAGGGCTGGCGCGTGAGTCATTGTCATTGTAACATTTACAAAGTACAATTCTATGATATTCGTAAAGCCGTTTCCGATAAAGCCGGTAAAGCCGTTTCCGTTTATATTTACTATGGCGAGCAGAGGGAACAAAACATTATTTAGGCACACTTTGAATAGTATGAATTAAAGAGCTTATTTCCAAAAGGCGCTAAAACCATTGTTCATGAAATGAAAAGAATTAACTATATAAGTACATTTAAAAGCTACATAGCTATCTATAAACCACAACTTTAGGACAGATTACACAACCAGAATCAAGATAAAGAGAGTTCAATTGTCATATTCCTACAAGAATATCAACAAAGTTGGTCAAAGCAAGTGGATTTATCGCCTTTTGGAAAGAAGCTCTTCAAATATAGAAATAAAACGGGGTAACAACGGCTGTAGCGTGTGTCGTTATTTGTTCAACATGTACAATATAGTTCAATGTTATTGGTAAAACTCGTTGCTATCAATAGGCGTTTTCCCCCAAGGACAGAAAGACAAAAGCTTAATTTAGACAAATTTGGAGTGACAGATATGTATGAAGAGGATAATCATTTTGTAGTCATCATACTATCAAACACGTTTGCATTGTTTGATCATGAATCATGATCATGTTAAAACGATCCATTAAGCTCATTCGATTGCGTAAACTTTTGTGGCTTCCGTCATGCGCACGCATACACATATCTATAAGCAATTTTTCTGCATGGTATGTGTTTTTTTTTAACAAATGTTTCCCTAGTGAACAAAGCAAAAGTTGATATTAGATTGTAACTGTGATTCCAAATTCGGATTGTTTGTTTTTGTGTAAATAAGAACCATGAAACGTTCCGGACGCTTTCCAATTTAATCTTAAATATCTAGATAATTACAGAAACAAAATAACATTTCATTCTTGTAACATTATTACCAAAGAAGGTCCAAGAGTCAGTAACATGTATTTAGAGAAGTGTGAAAGCTGTCTAGTCATTTTGCTTGAAATAAACATAGTTAATGCATCACTTTATGCTGGGGTATTTGTGTCAGTAATGTTTGGTCTGAAACTTCAGTGTATATCGAAACAAAAGTCAGTGACTGAGTACAATTACCCTTATAGAGAGTAGGGTATAATTGCGCAATTTTGTTTGCTACCAGTCCGTGACTGAATACAATTACTCCTGAATAGAGCGAGATCATTGCGCTAGGCAGTCCTGTATCCAAGGCGTGTACCGAAACGTGACGCCGCATCTATTTATATACCTGTGAACATGATGTGAACATGGTTATATTTTTTGATGTCAGCCAAGTCAGAAATTGTTTGACATAGCGGTTGTTTTGTGAAATATGTTATCCACCTTCTGCTCACCAACATTCAAAGCTGCGCGATTATTGTCATGCATACTAGAAAAAAAGTCTGAGAACAATAAGACGTAAACAATATAATTTAATCATACTGATTTTTAAACCCCGTAATAATAATCGGACGCTGCGAGCTTTTCATTTCTCTATCATCTACAGACCCATTAATGTATTACGTGTTTGTACTTTATATTCACAAACAAACTGATACGTTCACTTTGGTTGAGAACAATTAAAACTATTTGCACTATAACAGGCTAATTTTTCTTTTAACTTCAGTTGGTAAAATCATACAAAACTAATCCATACAATCATATTATACATATTATACAAAAGTGCAAAGTGATATTCACTAACTCACTGCACTCACTTTGTACACGGTTTCACAAATCCAACGGATAATTTATTATCTGAACCCTTCAATCGTACATATCTTTGTAACGAAAAGGAAATTTGAAAAAAGGACTTAATAGCATTGTCCAAATCCTCAACATACAATAGAGATTTTAGCGGTTTCCTCATACCTTGTTGTATTCGTATTAACAATACAATCATGGGACAGGTTTCGGTTTTTCAAATTTCCCTTTCGTTAAAAAGATATTTACGATTGATGTGTTAATGAGTGCAATGAGTAAGTGAACATCACTATTTTATTTAATTTCATTAATGGATGATAAGTTTACAGACATTTTCATTAAATTTAAGTTATCCATATGATCTCACAAATAAACTTATGTACATCATGAATATACAACTATATACGTACGCACACATACACACACACACATGCAAGCACACTCACACACACACACACACACACACACGCACACACACACACACACACACATACACACACACACACACACACACACATACGTTGACTTTGATTTCTCCTTTAAAGCATCATCACCGTTCTTTTTCTTACATAGTCTCGACCATTCCCCCGTGCAGGGGCGTCGATCACGGGGGGATGGGGGGGGGGGGATATACCCCCCCCCCCCAATATTTGAGGTGGGGGGGATGGCCTGTATTATCATCCCCCCCCCCCCAATATTTGGGAGGGTAAAAAAAAAAAAAGAAGAAAGTATACTGGCGCATGTAATTGTGGAAGAGGCTACCAAATTGGACTAATATACACCGTTTTCTTTATATTATTCTTTGTGTTATGATATATGTGCCTGTATATTTTGTCTGAAGTGAGATTAATCAATATAATACATGAATGCCTAAACATAACAGACTAATCAGTGGCTTAGCGACCGGGGGGCTGTCGGCACGTGCCCCTAATAATAATATTAAAACAAAAACAAACGGGGATATCAAAAAGGAGAAAAAGGAGAATTACATAACGTGTGCCCCTAATAATTGTGTCTGCCACCGCCCCCAATCAGTCCAACCACACTATGCCACAAGTTGAGAGCCCAAGTATATAAACAAAAAAACATCTGATTGCGCGTTCACCACTTCCGGAACAATGTACGCGGCCTTGTTTCCTGCTCTAGGCATGTTCTAGGTCATTATCTGGCACATTCCCTTGAACATGTATAATAATCCGCCCTTTGGTTTTCTGCAAACTTGATTTCATTAATTGTGTTTATCTATAACACGGTAACTCAGAAACAAGTTTATAAAACGTGAAATTGATGCCTTAGGTATGCTCCAGATTGCACAATTTCAAGCCCCAAAATGCAAAAGCTTCCTACCCACACCCACCCCCCAGGCGCGGATGTACGGGGGGGGGGGGGGGGGGGGGGCTGGGGGGGGGTTTAACCTCCCCCCCCCCTTGGGCTGTCAAGTGAAATTGTGATATGCATAGAAAAACGCCATCATTGTGTCCAGACCCACACAGTATCCGTATCGTCATTGGGTCAACCCCCCCCCCCCCCCCCCCCCTTAGCAAAATGCCCCCAAAAATCGCCTCGCCGCTACGCGGCTCGTGGACGATGCTCCGCATCGTCATTGGGTCAAACCCCCAGCCCTGCCCCCCTCGGTCGCTTCGCTCCCTCGCAAAGACTGTTCATCCCCCCAACCATGAGAAGAAATCGACGCCCCTGCCCCCGTGTTACACCTTTTAACATTTAATTTGTACATATCTATATTCATCAGTCACATCTGGCTATGTTTTCCTATTTGTCATCTTTATTTTACATTGCGCTATATTTTCCTGTTTACCATTATTCGTTCATTATGTCTAAAATGGGTAGTACAGTTTTTGTAAAGCTGAGATTTAGTAACCAAAACCTGCACAATAACATTACAAACTAAATACTAAACTCGAAAGGTAGAAAGCTACAAACGACGAAGTAAATTGCCCTGTTATACAAACAGAGCCATTTATAAATCATAAGGGCGCTCCTTACAAAAGCATTGGTTTCTACCATTTTCATACCACATTTTGCATGACTTGGATGTTTGGTTGAAATAATGATTGAAATAGAGAAATCCTCAACAACTATTGAAACAAAATTTTGTTTAATTTTTGGAAAAAGTGTAACCATTTTTCAAATCAAGCAAATAAACATCGAATAAATTGGCCCAATATTTTGTATTTATATTTTGAAGCAATTCTGATCTAAAAAAGTTGATTCTGTCTTTAAAATGTTACACTCAGTTTGTCATTATCTCACAACAAAATTATTTCGTGCAGCGCCGTCTATACCAAAAATGAAGTCCCCCTTTATCCTTATCACCATTCAATATTAATTCATTATTTTGATCTTTATTTTCACCAAATTTGTTATTTTGTCATCATGTGATCTTCATGGTATTATCAACCTTTTTCATAATGTGTATCTTAATTTCCATCATGTTGTTTATATTGATTGCCCATGCAGTAAATAAATAAACCATTCATCATAATGTTACATTGCATGATGTGGCGCCTACAGGTTGCACTCAACAATTGCTCTGTACTTTACATACATTTAGCTTGCTATTTCTCTGAAACTTGTGTAAAGTTTGTGACCAGTAGTTGTGTAAATGTATCAGGATGCTACTAGACAATTTTAGGAAGATTTGATCACCTAGTTCATTGGATATTAGTGTAAGACACATATATGTACTTTGCCTCATATTATTGGTCTCTGCATCCATCCCCACCCCTCTCCATGTTTTACCCATTACACCCCATTTTATGCTATTCTCCTGTTTGCCTCTATTCAGTTTGCCTCTATTCAGTATGCCTCTATTCTGTATGCTATTCTCTATTCACTGGTTTCTTTCACGCTCCTCCTTGGCGATTCCATACATGTACATTCTTGACTGATTATTCGTAGTCCGAATAATCAGTTCTTCAACAGTGGTCACCTCATCTGCATATTCTCTCTCCACCCAATCATGTGTTGCCAGCCAGGTCTTGTTCATCATCCTTCTTCATGTTCTATTGTTTGCACCTCATGCTCTCCTCATCCTTGGTCCTAATTGGTTCTTTCATCCTTAGTCATGTGTTAGTTAAGTTGCTTATGATTGGTCATTAAATGCAGTGAATATTGGTTATGTGTTTGGTCATCAGCAAGCATGTTGCACCATGCTGGGATGATCAGTTGAGCTTACGACGATTAAACCAAGCAGTTGTCATATACTTACTCTCGTCTCTCCGAGTGCTTATTTTACCTTTTACATCTGGTGGCAGCAATTGTTCAGTATTTTCACGCCATGCGTATACTGTGGGACCCTCCTCGCTTCACGATTGCCTTGTAGCTGTTCGGCCATCTTGGATTTGGTGAGTTTTATGCAGCCAGTTTAATTCGATTTTGCATCCTTTCTTCAGTTTTGCATCCTTTCTTCAGTTTTGCATCCTTTCTTCTGTTTTGCATCCTTACTTCAGAACTGCTTCCTTCTTCAGGTGTGACAGCAGTGTGAGCCTGTTTCGACGCCCTTGGAGGACGGCTTAGTCATCGCATTCATTCTTCCTTCATCTGTAATCGTTTCATTACTTATCATGTTTCGCATAGAGCTTCCTGAAACGTTCACAGGCGAGGATGGCAAGGACTTTGGCCAGTGGGTTAAGCGGTTCGAGGTTGCAACGCTGACAGACCCCAGCCTTGCGGACAAGCTTCATACCCTCCTTCCTTCTCGTCTTTCGGGTGCGGCCTTCACGGTATGGGAGAGTCTTCCAGCCAGCCAGTAGAAGGACTTCGGCGAAGTTAAACGAAAGCTAACCTCTATTTTTGGGAGAACTGACTACTTGGCGGCGTTCCAGTCATGTACCAATGCCAGGACCAGGGGACCGAGTGAGCCCGTCGAAGTCTTTGCCTCCGCGATAACGTCCCTAGTGGAGGAAGCCTTCCCTTCATATGGTGCGACTGCTAAGGAAGGGGAAAAGTTCAGACGGTTCGTCGCAGGTTTGGACAGCAACTTACAGCTGAAAATCCACGAGATGGGTGCGACGACGTTCGAGGAGGCGGTTGAGGTGGCTGTTAGAGTGGAGCGCGCTCAGCTGCTTAGTCGTGTTTCGGTGAAGAAGGAGGATAACACCGTTGCTGTGGTGCAACCTGCCGAGGATCCCCTTCGCCAGGTTTTGCAGCGGCTCGACAGAATGGAGAGTGACCTTCGGAATCTACGAGTTCAGGCCACCGCCCAACCACGTGCTCGTAGCCCAGATGTCTGTAGGGAACAGCCTTCTGCAGCTCGTTACCGTTCTTCGAGCCCCGATGCCTGGAGAGACAGAGGTCAGCCTTCTTCGGCTCGTTACCGCCCTTCAAGCCCGGATGCCTGGAGAGACAGAGGACAGCCTTCTTCAGCTCGTTACCGTCCTTCAAGCCCAGACGCCTGGAGAGACAGGGGACGTTCCTCGACTCGCTACCGCCCTTCTAGTCCAGGAGATGTCCATGATTCCCAGCGGACCAGACCCTGGAGCCCGCCCGACAAGTATGACAGGCAGCAGCCATACAATTCTTACAGTCGAATGCCTCGGTCACCGAGCCCACGTAGGGTACACTTTTCAGACACACAGCAGGGAAACGGATACTAGTTGGTGGTGAGGGGCATCCACCAACTTCGTCACCAAAAGCCCAACCCCAAAACCATCAGGTAAATAGCCGCCCCTATGTTCCCGTTATCGTGGAGGACAGTTACACGTTGGCGTACCTAGATACGGGGGCACACATTTCGCTGATCCATACAGATCTTTGGTCCAATCTTGCACCGTCGCAGAGGGCACCACTGCAAAGGATTACTCCGTCCGCCACATCTGTTACGGGGGAGAGTGTGGACACTATTGGTCGTGCCAAGGTGACTCTGTACATCGGCAACAGGCGTTTCCAGCATGACGTATTCGTTGCCAGGAACATTAGCCACCAACTAATACTTGGCTGGGATTTCTTTTGCCAACATCAGGCTACAATATCTTCCACCACTGCCAGTCTTGAGATGCCAGATCTAGTTGTTCCACTTGTGGGCAAAGCCGGTGCGAACCCTCTGCGATGTAACGCCCTTCTTGTTGGTAGAGTTGTTATCCCGCCAAGGACGGATATGTTAGCACAAGCTCGTCTTGCCCCGCATCAAGGGATCGTCCCTGATGAGTACGACGGCCTGTTTGACCCACTCATTGACGACCGTCATGGCGCTGCGGCGGCAAGATCTCTCTGCCAGGTGCATCAAGGACACATAACAGTCGGTTTGATCAATCCTTCTGAGGATAGTGTCGTTCTTCCAGCGGATACACACTTGGGACAATTCCACTCTTTGACCGGAGATGGAGAAGAGGAGTACCAGCTAGTAGACCCGGTAGTTGCCGCTATCAAGTCTGACGCCGGTGTGGATGATTCAAGGATCAGCAATCTCCTTCCTTCTTCTGGTTTGAGTCAAGAACAAACCCAAAAAGCAAAGGAAATGCTTTCGTCCTACGCAGATGTTTTCAGTTCTACTTCAGCTGATATTGGCCATACCCACTTGGCTAGTCATCGAATCATCACTACCAGTGACACTCCAATACGCCAGCGGGCATACAGGACTTCACCTGCATCTAAGGTAGAGATACAACGCCAGGTTGACGACCTACTTGAACGGGAGATCATTGAGGAGTCTCACAGCCCATGGTCAAGTCCGATCGTCCTTGTCAAGAAGAAGGACAACACACTACGCTTCTGCATAGACTACAGAAAACTTAATGCTGTGACCAAGAGGGATTCTCATCCCATCCCTAGGCAGGATGACACACTGGACGCACTAGCTTCATCAGCCTTCTTCAGTGTAATGGACCTATCCAGTGGGTACTGGCAAGTTCCGCTCCACCCGGATGACAAAGAGAAGACTGCATTTACAACTGGCACGAGCCTGTACCATTTCAATGTGATGCCCTTCGGGTTAGTGAATGCACCCATGACGTTTCCAAGGCTGATGGAGGTTGCATTGAATGGTCTTCACTGGTCGAAATGCCTGGTTTATCTCGACGACTGCATCGTCATCGGGAAGACTTTTGATGAGCACAGGCAGAATCTTGCGGAAGTTCTCGAACGATTTCGGCAGGCTGACTTGAAACTGAAACCCAGCAAGTGCCAGTTCTTTGGAAAGGAAGTCACATACCTGGGCCACAAGATTACCACGGAAGGACTTCAACCAGACCCGGACAACGTCAGCAAAGTTACCAACTGGACCACTCCAACCACGCCCACCGCAGTTCGCTCGTTCCTTGGATTGGCTTCGTATTACAGACGTTTCATTCCAGCATTCTCTAAGGTTGCAGCACCTCTTAACCAACTCACTCAGAAGAACACACCCTTCATTTGGTCAGAAAGCTGTGAGATGGCATTTCAGCACCTTAAAGCTGCCCTGGTGAGCCCCCCACTGCTTGCTTACCCAGACTTTGATGAAGAATTTCAACTTGCCACTGACGCATCGAATGATGCCATCGGAGCTGTCCTTTCTCAGTGTAAAGATGGTAAAGAAAGGGTTGTTGCCTACTACAGCCTCACACTCAACAAGACACAGAGGAACTGGTCAACCTACGACCGGGAACTGTGGGCCATCGTTGCAGCAGTTCGTCATTTCAGGCACTACCTCAGAGGAAATCACTTCACTGTTATTATGGACCACAAGCCACTCCTGAGCTACGAAAAGCTGTCTATCCAAGACGACACTACTGGCCGCAGAGCACGATGGATGATAGAATTGCACTCCTATACGTTCGCCATCATACATCGACAGGGTAAATCGCATCTAAATGCCGATGCGCTGTCCCGGCATCCGCATGCTTCAGGCAACACCCCGTCGCAGCCTACTTCGCGCCGTCGTCATGTATGTACGCTGAACCACAATGGAAAGCAGGTCAAGTCTACTGCAACACAAACCACAGGCCAGGCAGCTGCGGAGAACACGCCACATCCTTCTGCAGCATCAAATCTCCTCCAGAATGAACTCCTAGGCAAAGTCTTGCGTCATCAATCACTCGACAAGGACATCCAGCTAGTCAAGGATGCCGTCAATGAACATCGTCAATTTTCCCAGCGGGAGGTACGCAGATATCCGCCAAGACTTCGAAGGATTTTATGGCAACTGAATCGCTTCGCCGTGATAGACGACGTTCTGTATCGGACCAAGAAGGACGACAGGCGAACCAATCTGCAGTACCAGGCCGTCATTCCTAAGAATATGATCCCAGAGATACTTCAACTGGTTCACGGCCACCCTACGTCTGGTCACTTCAGTGCACAGAGGACGATTTCTAGGGCAGAGGACAGTGTCTACTGGCCTTTCATGCACAGGGACATCACCGACCATTGCGAAACTTGCAGATCATGTGAGGCGTTCAGAAAACCCATGCCCAGCCACCAGGCACCTCTCAAGAACATATCAACTTCGTATCCCCTTCAAATGGTGTTTGCGGATATTGCGGAACTACCACTCACACCCAGTGGACATCGTTACATCCTTGTTCTGGTCGACCACTTCTCCAAACATATCAATATGTACGCCATGAAGGATCAAACAGCAGCTACCGTAGCCAAGCACATATTTGAGGACTTTGTTAGAGAGCACGGTGTCCCGGATACACTACATACCGATCAGGGACGGCAGTTTGAGTCGACATTGGTCAACCAATCCTGCGCAGAGTTGGGGATTAAGAAGAGACGCTCATCGCCCTACCATCCCCAGGGAGCAGGCATCGTGGAGAGGACCAATCGTGTGGTGAAAGACCACTGGCCATATTCATAAAAGCCCGATAGCCTATCTGTCAGCTAGGCCTTATCTCCTTGCCAAAATGCCACTTTGGACGATAACTAACGGCGAACTGACGGAACTCGCTTGGATGATCACCTTTGTTTTCACAGACCAGTGCACAACACACACGTGCATATGTATATCGTTAGTAATGTGTGTAGATTTTGCACGCTGTATATGCCCTTACCATATCGACCAATCAACGAGCGTTTAAGCCCTGTAATACAATAGCCATTTAAAATCTTCGTAGCGGGTTGCTAAATCGTAATTCAAGAAGCACTGCTAACCATACCGATAACAAGCTAACAACTCGGATGATCTAATTCATTCATCGTGGCTGTCATGGTAACATTCCATCTGTTGCAAGTTTGTTTGACATCGCATACAAGCGCAGTTTACTCGAACTTGTGAATGAACGCATTGTTCCTTATTGTTCCAATCATAAAAGCGCCTTATTGAGTTTGTTATGTGTTCTACAACGTGATACAGTAAGGGGGGGGGGGGGGGGGGGTAGTATAACACAAGTGTCTTATCTGGGGTAAACGGGGGGGGGGGGGGGGGAGGGAGGGCGGTAACTTGTGTCCAAAACAAAAAGCTTGCTATAATTCCTATATGTAAGGGTGTTACTGTAGATATGAGCGTGAGTAGGAATGATGTTTTTTTCGGGGCGGGGGGGGGGGGGGGGAGGGGGGGGGAGGGATCACGCGTAAGCACATGTTTTCATAGCCACCCCAATGAAGTAAAACCAAATACATCTCCCTCCTCATTACGATCAAGCTCCGCCACGCTTATAATATGATAGCATGACAAGGGAAACTATTCAATTGCAGTGAAAACAGAAACGAAATAGCATTAAATAGTATTATATAGATAGATTCATCAAAACAGAATTGAAATCACATAAAATCAATCCGAACTGCAAAAGTAAGCTAATATGTCACAAAAAGGACAAATAAAGGCAAATTACTCTCCAGATAAAAACATGTAATTTAAACTGATAAAATATGTTATTGCTGAAGTACAAGGATGCTAGGACAAACACGAAAAAGTATGTTACTTGGGGAACTATTTTGAACTAACATCACGCTATCATAAAAAAATCTCTAATATCCCTTATTCGAATATTCTCCTTGCCATGTTCACGATCGCGCCACACGCATATACACACAAAAACCGGGCAGATTGTTATACCCCCGTCACATATAGCTACGCTCTCGCGCCGACCTCGCGCCGCTCCTAATCCCCATTCATAAAATTGGAAGCGTGGGGAGGACGTGGGGAGAGCGTGTTGAGGTCGTGTGGAGAGCGGCGTTCATTGTTCGCTATTGTTTAGATCGTACACTTTTCTCGGCCGCTCTGGCGCCGCTCCCGCGGCGACCAAGTTAAATTAGCAAATTGGCAACGCAGTGGACAATGAATGGGAAGATTATCTCACATGCGTCAATAGATATCCTTCCATGAATAGCTCGATGAACAAAAGAGCAGGATGTAGCTAGCTCGGCGTTCGCTTTGGACATGTTCAAAAACGAACTTGGGGCTTCGGCGCTCTACTCTTTGTTCAGGGGCTATTGTATGTCCATGCATGGGAGGATATCTTTTCACACAAGTGTCATAATCTTCTCATTCATTCCCAAGTTGAACAAAAGACATTCTTGCAGATCTATTCCAGCACTTCTGCTAGTGGACGCTATAGATTGCGGAGTTTGACACGTTTCAACTATAGGTAAAATTATATCACAATTTAAAATGGCATGTCCGGGCAAAAATAATGTACATTTGGGGGAAACTCAATTTCTGGCTAAAACGTGGCATGGCGGCATACAAATTATATGAGGCTCCAATGAATGGGGACATACGCACACCCTATGTATGCATTATGAACACATATTTCCCGCAAATATATGATTGTTTTGTCCAAAATCTACCACTACTACTACCACTACCACTACTACCACTACTACCACTACTACCACCACTACCACCACTACCACCACTACCACCACTACCACTACTGCCACTACTACCACTACTACCACCACTACCACCACTGTCACCACTACCACTACTGCCACTACTACCACTACTACCACCACTACCACCACTGCCACCACTACCACCACTACCACTACTGCCACCACTGCCACTACTGCCACTACTGCCACTACTGCCACCACTGCCACCACTGCCACCACTGTCACCACTGTCACCACTGCCACCATTGCCACCACTACCACTACCACTACCACTACCACTACCACTACCACTACTGCCACTACTGCCACTACTGCCACTACTGTCACTACTGCCACCACTGCCACCACTGTCACCACTGCCACCACTGTCACCACTGTCACCACTGCCACCACTGCCACTACCACTACCACTACCACTACCACTACCACTACTACCACTACTACCACTACTACTACTACCAATGATAGTCAACAATAATAACCCTCCCCATTCCCTCCACCCAACCTCGTGAAACGCACTGAGTGTGTTCAACTACATTCGTACATGGTATTGGATCGCACAGAGCGTGTGCATGGAGATCGTGTATCCCCTGCGCTTTGAAAAAAAATGTTGTTTTTTTGTATAAGTACGAGAACGCAGACAGAGCGTAGAGCAAATGACCTCGTCTCATTGTTATGAGCTATTGTTAAAGATACACCAAGCGTGCACAGTGAATAGCTCGGAAAGCGTGGCCAAAGCGTACGCAGAGCGTGTTCAGGTCGTGGCAAGAGCGGGAACGAGCTACCATTGTGTCACTAATCGCTCGATTTGTCGGCGTTTCCCCTGCGCTTTGAAAAAAATGTTTTTCTTTTTTTATAAGTACGAGAACGCAGACAGAGCGTGGCTATAGTGTGACGGCACAGTTACTTGCTAGCAATTTAGAGGTACATCAGAGTACCTCTAAATTTTTGGTCCAGTGTCGCTAAAATTTGTCCTATCTGGCTTTGGTGAATAAGAAAAAATTAGCTGGGTGTTAGGTCGTCATTCAACTTCACGCCTTTGTTGTAAGTCCAACAAAGCTCTATTCAGAACGTCCCGCATAAATAGATTTCAATGCATTAAGTCGGCACCGCAGATCTATTGTTGTAATTGTTCGCATTTCGACTAACAATGTCGTGGAATACCAAATGCTTGTGGAATTTAGACAGATGGGTTGTCATGCTAGGCCAGGCCTTGACTACGATAGCGAATTTAGCCTATCGGCCTTTTGTGAATACCAGTTAAGCCTAGCGGACATCGAAATCGTAATTTGATCAACCAACTAGCTTATCGGGGTTTTATGAATATGGCCACAGCTCGCTAAAACTGTTGCAGAAAAGGGAGGATACTGGGACCAGTACCTCAAGCAGGTCGAGTTGGCATACAACACTGCGCAGCATTCGTCCACCGGCTACACTCCTTTTTTTCCTTCTACATGGAAGAGAAGCGCGCCTACCATACTCACTACACAATCCCGCTACAAGCCAGAATGACACCCCACTCCAGTACGTGCTAGATCTTCGCTCCAGATTACGTCATGCATTCCAATATGCTCAGTCGACCAACGATCTGGCCAGAACGAGCCAGAAAGAGACGTACGACAAGAAGGCACGTGACAACGAGTATCAGGCAGGCGATCTCGTTTGGCTTGACAATCCTGCTATGAGTAGAAAGAAGCTAGAGGCCAACTGGAGGGGGCCGTGTCGCATCCTCACGTCATATTCACCAGAGCCCTTGGTGAGAATCTCTAACTTGGCAGATGGTAAACGAAGCGTAGTCCACAAGAATCGCATCAAGCCGTACCGATCAGAGGTGCACCAGCAACAGCCCCATCTTCCAGTCGTCAGAGGTCACGACCATCCCCACTTCACTGCGCTATCTGGGTCACTTCCACCAGCAAGGGGCAGACCTTTCATCCGACGCCCAGGGGGCTCACTCCCACCATCTGGGGGTGGAGTCCACGGCAACCGACCCAGCACCACGGGAGGCTCGACCCTACCACCAAGGGGCGGACCTCCTTCCCGCGGCGATGGCAACCAACCCAGCGGCTCGAGGGACTTGTCTCTACCACCAGGGGGCAGACCACCTAGCAACCACCAACGCAGCGCCTCGGGGGGCGCGTTCCTGCCAACTGGGGACGTACCTTCGTCTTGCACGCTCGAATCTACCTTGGCCGTCAACAACCAATCTGGTAACCAGCTACCAAGGGGATCTACAGATTTGCTCCCACCATCAGGGGGTGAATCTTCCTCTGGCCAGCGTCGAGGCGACACTACCGACGGACCAGCTTACGGGGACATGGATGACGTCGTACAGACTGCAGGGATGACCGACCTAACCTCGACGCACAGCGCCGCAAGCAACCGGGGACGACCTCGCCAACCTGATGATCAACCTCAAGGCCGACTCGTGGGACAACCTCCGACCCAGACAAGATTAGGAAGGGTGATCAAAAGGCCCGTGAGATATCAGTCTGATTAGAACATTTACCAATATTTAGGATATTATGGACAACGCTATACCAGAATGATAAGAACATTTGTTAGTATTTAGGATATTATTCATAATGCGATACAAGACTGATTAGAACATTTGCTGGTATTTAAGATATTATGGACGAAGTTTCGTGAGTAGATAAAAGAAAGGTATATTAATAAGGATAATTTGGTATTTGCTGGAATGTATACAATTTAGTATTTAGGGCTTAGCCACATTATGTGTGGATTGATAGTGTGCATTTGTATTAGTGCTAGTATGGCGGAAATTGAAGTTAACAGTAAATTATAGTACTGACTTCAGTATGGTAGATTATACAATTAGTAAAGTTTTAAGGTTGTTTGGTTGTTTAGTAAAAACATATTAGTAGCTTGAAAGGAAAATGAGTTACATGTTTTGTAGTTGGATATATTTACTTCCCAATCGCCTTAGATATTGTTCGAAAAAAAAGAAGGAATTTTGTTTAGTTTTTTTAATGGAAAAAAAAATACGGCTGAAAAAAGAAGGGAATGTTTCATTTTGGAAGTGTTTGGTAGGGAAAATTGGGAGATTCTCCTCTAGTATTACTATTAGTAATAGGGGATGTGATAAGGTTCATTGGAAAGAAAGTATGTTCTTTGTTGGAATATTGTAAAATGTTTAAAAATGTTGCATAGGATGGTTATGACCGCTTGTAGTATTCCGAAATAGATCTTTTTTTTGTGATTAGTTCTGGTCGCGGGTAATGAAATGGAGATTGATTAAGATTGTTATAATGTTTTTGGGGAAAGTCGAGTGATAAGTCATAATAAGTGGTACGGTTGTACCGATATCAAGAAAGTAAGAAGGTTGGTTTTTTTTTTTTTTTTTTTTTTGTCGAAAATAGAAGTTTTTTTTGTGTGGATAACATGCACACGGAGTGGAGTTTAGATGCAATATTTTGAATTGCTCTGTTTATGTTTTATTTGTGTGTGTACGAGGAAAATAATATTTTGGAAATTTGAATTTTGTAGTTATATTTTGTCCTTAAAATTGAGGACAATTTTTCATAAGGGAAAATCTTATGTAAGACACATATATGTACTTTGCCTCATATTATTGGTCTCTGCATCCATCCCCACCCCTCTCCATGTTTTACCCATTACACCCCATTTTATGCTATTCTCCTGTTTGCCTCTATTCAGTTTGCCTCTATTCAGTATGCCTCTATTCTGTATGCTATTCTCTATTCACTGGTTTCTTTCACGCTCCTCCTTGGCGATTCCATACATGTACATTCTTGACTGATTATTCGTAGTCCGAATAATCAGTTCTTCAACAGTGGTCACCTCATCTGCATATTCTCTCTCCACCCAATCATGTGTTGCCAGCCAGGTCTTGTTCATCATCCTTCTTCATGTTCTATTGTTTGCACCTCATGCTCTCCTCATCCTTGGTCCTAATTGGTTCTTTCATCCTTAGTCATGTGTTAGTTAAGTTGCTTATGATTGGTCATTAAATGCAGTGAATATTGGTTATGTGTTTGGTCATCAGCAAGCATGTTGCACCATGCTGGGATGATCAGTTGAGCTTACGACGATTAAACCAAGCAGTTGTCATATACTTACTCTCGTCTCTCCGAGTGCTTATTTTACCTTTTACATTAGCTAGCGAAAATTTACATGCTGAGTATATGTACTGAGCTATGATCCTCCATGTTTATACTACATGCGTATGGTTGACTGACCTCCCATTGTGTAGTGAACTGAACTTCCATTGTCAAAAAGGGTCTCCTCTTCTGTGTGCAGCTAGTGCCCTATTCTCCACGACGTGCACTGTGAGCAAGCTGAATGGCTTTGACTGAATACAGATAATCACCATGGGGATCAACTTAACTTTCCCTTTTATGCTGCTATTATCAATGGCAGTCCTATGTGATACACTGCCACTGCAGCAATGTAGCAATGAGGACTTGCTGAGAAATATTGCACCGGCCGGTGCCTACCGGCTTCCTCCAGACTTATATCAGAGGGTGAGGAACCTGGGAATTTGCTCCACGAGACCGACCCGGAGAGGCCGAAGATCTTGGGAAAAGCAGCAGAGGCCCATCCCCGTCATTACACATGCGAGGAAAGAGATCCCGACTGAGATGAGAAAGACGCACATTACGGTCCCATCATAGCTGATATTCAAAACACTCTACAAGACTACCGTCTATTGAAACTGCCACGCAAAGGAAAGAAAGGAGGCGGAATTTGCGTTATTATACGCAGCGGTTTCACCACCAAGAAACGAACTCATACTTACGAAACATTTGAATGCCTTGAGGTAAGCGCTGGTACTCCCAATCAAGACACGATATCCTTGATTGGCATCTACAGACCCCCTGCCAGAGGCCAGGGCATGACACACTTATTTGCTGAATTCTCCACCCTCCTTGAATATGTCAACTTACTGCAAAGCAAGCTGCTCATTTGTGGTGACTTCAACATCCACGTAGACAATCCATCGGACACTGATGCAAGAACATTCTCGGACCTCCTTGACTCTGGAGGTCTGAAGCAGCTCATCTCCGAGCAAACGCATTCCCGTGGACACATCCTTGACCTGCTGATTGTACGCGATGGCATGGACTTCGTCGATAATGTGAGTATACAACGACCTCCTCATAACACTTGATAGCGGAAATGAAGCAGTGCTAATCTTACTAGACCTGACGGCTGCATTCGACACCGTAGAACACCATTGATACTCTCACGATTAACGGAACGGTTTGGAGTAACAGGGGTAGCACTCCAGTGGATTACCTCATACCTGTCGGAGAGAGAGCAAGTGGTCAACGTCCTGGGAGCCTCGTCAGAGCCTTCTTCACTACAATGGGGTGTCCCTCAAGGCTCAGTATTAGGGCCAGTTCTCTTCATAGCTTACACATCTCCAATACAAGACATAATCAGTGCACATGGTTTCTCAACCATGCTTTATGCTGATGACACACAATTGTACGTCTCCATCAACTCAAACAGGGAATTCGTGATCGAGCGGCTAGAATGCTGTCTACGGGAAGTTCGGGACTGGATGGCGTGCAACTATCTTGTTCTCAACGACAACAAGATGGAAGTTCTTCATCTATCATCAGGGTTTAGACAATATCGGGAATTCCCCTCAATTACATCAGGAAATTATCAGGTCCCCCGTTCAAACTCAGTG
Organism: Echinarachnius parma; assembly: GCA_037951105.1. Classification (NCBI taxonomy): domain Eukaryota; kingdom Metazoa; phylum Echinodermata; class Echinoidea; order Clypeasteroida; family Echinarachniidae; genus Echinarachnius; species Echinarachnius parma. The sequence goes on from JBAMJV010007468.1 coordinate 103,036, forward strand.
CGAGATCTAGTGTTGTTCTCGACAAGCATTTGAATATGCAAACTCACGTTAATAAAAGTCTGTCGGAATGCCTCCCTAGCACTTAGGAAAATTGGTAGTATTCGTCCATACCTTGATAAGTCCAGTACTGAAGTTCTTGTACATGACTTTGTCTCGTCTCTACTCGATAAATGTAACAGCCTTTTGATAGGCCTTCCGGTAAAACAAGTAACAAAACTGCAAAGAATACAAAATTCAGCAGCAAGACTTTCTAAATCCCCCCGAAAAGAACACACCACACCAATTCTAAACGAACTTCACTGGCTTCCAATCAAATTTCGCATCCGTTATAAAATTCTCCTTCTCGTCTTCAATGCTATCCATGGTCTCGCACCGAGCTATTTCTCTGATCTTTTGTCTATCTACACCCCAGCAAGATCCCTCCGATCATCTAACCAGCAGTTCCTTCATGTACCCCCTCAAAAAAAAAAATTTACGGTGAACGCTCATTCTCTTTTATTGGCCCAACTTTCTGGAACTTGCTACCTTACGAAATTCGCACCCAATCCAACCCCAACATTTTTAAAGAACAGCTCAAAACCTACCTATTCAAAGAGGCATATTTGTGATTATGAACTGTAAAACTTGCTATTGTTATACTGATACCGATTTACTGTACATTATTTTTTTTAAAGCTTGTAGCTAAATCTTTTCTTTATATTTACTATTGACTTATTTCTTGTAATTTACGATGCGCTTTGATTTTTACTCAGTTAAATTATATTATTTGATGTATGTAGACATAAGTGTAAAAGTAAAATGTAAATTATAAGTCTTTGCCATGTAAAGCGCATTGAGAATTCCTCCGGTTTTGAAATGCGCTATAAAAGAAATATTTATTATTATTAATATTATTACATATCCTCACATTTTCACTGCACATGTTTATTTTGCATGCAATTATAATAAAACTTGTTTGCCCATGCACGAATTTTAATGATCGAAATGAGACCGGAGTGTTGAATTTGAATGAACATTAAAGGGGACTACCAGGCAAATAACAACACATTATTATATGTTTTGGTACCGTTTTGTGATATCAAATAGATACCCAACATTTGGCAAAGGGTTGTGTAATTCATAAACAAAGCAATTAATTTCCACCACTTACGGAACCACTGCTATTTCCTGGTTCCATACGGGCCAACCATTTGCGAGTGCGCCAATGCTATTCACGCGTACGTTTGTAGACAATAGATTCGCGAGCGATTCGTTCGCTCTGCATACATATCGCAATTCACCGCACGCATCGCAGCTTTCGCATTCAGACCGCATTAACGCATGCTTTAAGCTGCGTTTCCATTAGAGCGAATTTCCGCGGCGAATTTCCGCCGAGAACATTAGCACGGACCAAATCAGTGTTATTTATATATTATTCATAAATATTATTCATATAACATGGTGAATATTCACAAATGAATTTTTTAAATCGCTCCTTAGAGCGATTTTTTCGATAATTCGCTGCGAAAAAAACAATTCGCCGAGGAAATTCGCTCTAATGGAAACACAGCTTTAGAATGGTGATGCGCTTTTTTTTTTCTTTCTGGAAACATATTTTTGTGAACTTGTTGATGGAATGGAATACTAAAGATGTTACCTTTCTTTAATAAGAATATTATTTTTGGGTGGTGGTACCCTTTAACGAAAATGAGCGCCGATCGCTAATTACAGTAGAATGACGCAAGTGTGCTCTATTTCTCAATATGAACGATTAAAAAAGAATTTTAATGGCGATATGGTGATCCAAGCACGGATAAGACATAATTTAATTATGCATACTTTTATAAAGAGCTTAGTTCCAAAAAGGGCTAAATCCACTTTCCATAAAAATTGAGTTAGCGGTATCAGTACATTAATACGCTACGCAACTATCTAGAATCCAAAATTTAGGCCAAATTAAACAATCGAATTCGAAATTTGGGACGATCCATTTATATTCACATAGGCATGTATACATAGTTTGACCAAAAAAAAAGCTTTACCCCAAAGTTGAACAAGTGGATCTACCCCTTTTTGGAATTAAGCTCTTAATATAATCATTATTCGTGCGATTGTGGACTAGCAAATAAAGTGATGTGATGGTGAAATTTAAAAAAAAGATGATATTCGGTGGCAATCATGTGGTTATTCCGTGGCAACACGGGGTGATACATGACAATACGTGGCAGCACAATGTTTTCTAATTGCCACTAATAGGAAGGAATGTCATGGCATATTTGTTTTCAAACTTGAAACATAAATGCTGTGTCTTCCCATGAGTGGCAAGAAACCACACGACTCTCACGTATCGTCACGTATCGCCACGTCGCGCCACGTATTAGGAACGGAATTGTCACCGAATTGCCTCGTTTCATTGCATCCCACAAAAATGACAGTGCAAAGGCTCGACTAGTCCGGTTTGGAATGTGCCGAATTTATATTTTGATCCCTGTCCGCTCTTGCCCGCTAGATGGCGACAAACCCCACTAATCTGTCTTTCACGAGACTTGGCTGCGGTGAGGGTAGCCTATCCGATAGGCGTCTGAGCTTTCTGGCAAGTACTAATCGCGTTATGGAGACGGAGACGGAAAACCGGTGATCTCGAACCCGATGCGCTAGCGCATCCGCCTATCATCAGTCATTTACTCATCATTATTCATATATGTTTATCGTATGCGTGACGGGTGTATTTCATGCATGATTCATAAGGCTTACCTTATTTGGTGATAGATTCTTTTTATTCAACCAATCAAATATCATCTCCAAGTTCCGATTTATTTTAGACGAATCCATGTTAATATGGGTACATTTAGGAGAATGTGTGTGTAAATTTATAAATAGTATTTATATTAAATTCCTTTTATTCTCAGCGTTGAATACAAAATTATTATTTTCTTTCAATTATATGTAGATGATTCCACTTCATCCGGATTTTAATCGAATATTTATTTATTTCTCTTACATATCGTACCTACTTTGTTGGAGTTGCTTATTATAGTCTTATGCAAGTCCGTTAAAATTTACTGCATTGTTGATGCCTATTGAATATGTACCCCGTTGTCACATCTTATTTTTAAATACGCATAATAACGCATTATTCTAGACTAGTTATATTCTTTCCATCCGGTGAACATGTGGATTCCGTTGCGAAAATGTAAACTTTTGCCGTGAAATTGCGACCTGAATTAGGGGGTTTGCCATCATGGATCATGTAAAAAAAGCCTTCAAATACGAGGATCTGTGCTGTTTGTAAGAATTCAATTATAACGTGTAGAAATTACAAGAGGATTGACAGTGAAATCGAAGAGAAACTCGTAAGACTTGGCCTGAGATGTGACAAAAATGTCGCTGTTGGACGGAGTGGTCAGCATGCAGCTCCCGGGGCAGGCCTGGCTGAAGGAACCGCTGCAAGTCCCGTCCCTGGTTGTCGATATGCACCATCTCCTCCATCTATATCCAGCTCCGTTTCAGCATCATGGGCATACATCTGTCGGTCCTGTCTGAATAAGACGAATGCAGCCTGTAGGTTGAAAGACCTAGGTGGGAAGAGGCCTTCACAATCAGCTTCTGTATCAAGCGCTCAGCCTCGCCCGACTTCACCAGCGGCATCACCTAAAAAAGTCATTCAAACTCGCAGTCCGACCTCGACCGTTAGGTTCAAGAGAATGACCAAGGACTCGCCACTATCACAACGACGTAAGACATTTCGACATGACTCACCAATGGCGATGCAAGTGCAAGTGCTTCTTCACTAGCTGTGCCTGTGTCCGTGAGAAGGAAGAAGCTGCATTTCGCTGATGCTGATCCAGTTAGTGAGGTGGAACAGGCGATAAGTGTGAGTATTCTAAGTATATTCAACACTCTCAAACTGCTTCACCGCTTGTGGAAAGATAATTGAAATTGATTCTGATTTTGATAAAAAAGAAAAGAATACTCATTTGGGGCACACATGTATACCTCCTCCATACACGTATTAGCAATTGTTCATACAGATCGCTAGTGCCTAGTGTCTTGATGAAGTTCTTTGAAGTCAATGAAGCCTTTCATCAACGCTTTTTGTTGTATTTGGTTCCGTTTTACTTCTTCTTATATCATTAATTGGTGTGAATTTCAACAGAATCGGGCGTATAATTGTATACCTTTACCGACTATGGTGTTTTAAATGTTGAATTGCGCCAAATTGTAGTAGCATTTTAGCTACGGTATTAAATGAGAAATCAAGATTTAAAGATTGGATTTAAGTTTTAAAACTGATAACTATTGCTGTAACTGACCTTGATGATTGGATCGTTTGATCGGATCGGCGAAATTTGATTGATGAATATTGGATCGCAGCAATCGGATCGGTAAATACAAAATATTAAAAAAATAAAAAAAATTATCCACAAAAACATATTTTGGACTATAAATGAATACCAAAGCAACATATATCCATATGAATTAGCCCAAGGTAATCTTGTATGGGTATGCTTTCATTTTCAAACTGATTACCTCTTCTTTTACAAAATTACTCGCATCGATTCTGAGCTTAGTCACATGTGATTAATTTGGCGTAACTTGTCAGATTCACATGAGACTAAGCTCAGAATCGCCGCGATTAATTTGTATAAGGAGAGGTAATCAGTTTGAAATGAAAGCAGATTACCTTGGGCTTATTCATATGGATATGTTGCTTTGATATTCATTTATTTTCCCAAAATATGCTTTTGGGGGATCAATTTCCAAAGGAAAAAAAAAGATTTATTTATTTATTTATTTATTTATTTATTTATTGATTTATTTATTTATTATTTTTTTTTTTTATTTTTTTTTTTTTGTTGCTGATCCGATGATCGGTTACAGCGTTACCGATAACCAACACTTTTTTGAGGTAGCTCAAAGGAACTAGAGCATCTAGATGGCTAAGTAATTTTCCTTATAATTTTCACAATTAGGCTAGCTCTATCATGGTTTACCGCTCTATGTAATTTTTCTTCAAGAGCAAAAATTTGGCAGATAATCCCATAAAATCAATCAATTTGGGGGTAATTAGTCTAATTGTTCTGGGAACGCCACTTTTGAATCACCAATATTTTACGTCATCTAAGAACAGAATAATGTACTAAATTCTGTAGATGAAGTAAGCCAATGAATTTTCAATCACCTGCCGAATCTGGACCCTAAATATGGGCGTGAACTGGGCGCTACTTGATTTGGCATCAGAAAATGAAGTCTAAAAATGACTCAAATCACTACTGTGCACATCTACAAAGTAAATGGCTCACTCAGGTCAATGCTGTAACCGATCATCGGATCGGTATGATTTCCGATCATGCAGAAAAAATCGGGAAAAAAAACGGATCGAAAAAAAAAAAAAAAAAAAAAAAAACATATTTTGGAAATATAAATTAATACCAAAGCAACATATATCCATATGAATAAGCCCAAGGTAATCTTGTATGGGTATGCTTTCATTTAAAACTGATTACCTCTCCTTTTACAAAATTATTCGCGCCGATTCTGAGCTTAGTCCCATGTGATTCTGAAAGGTTACGCCAAATTGATCACATGGGACTAAGCTAAGAATCGGCGGGATTAATTTTGTAAAAGAATAGGTAATCAGTTTTAAATGAAAGCATACACGTGCAAGATTACCTTGGGCTTATTAATATGGATATATGTTGCTTTGTTAATCATTTATATTCCCAAAATATGTTTTTAGGAATCATTTTCCAAAGAAAAAAAAAAAGATTTTTTTTTTTTTAAGCTGATCATATCAGATCCGATCTGCGATCCGATTTTGATGATCAACAACATTTTGCTGATCCGATCATCAAGGTCAGTTACAGCACTAACTCGGGTGAACCATTTACACGCAATGCTAATGAGCGGGAGGTAACAATACCGACCATTCGTACACTGTTGCGTTAAATAGTTGAACGCTGTGTTTTAGGACGCATCGGTAAGGAAAATGGACGGGAAATAATCATTTTATTTCTACATTTTCCGGTCTTCAAAACAACAAAGTCGGTAATTATCATCGAAGTATATGAATTGTGGATCACATAAACGAAAGTTTTTTTGCATTTGCTGGTAAATTGAGGGAGAAATCAGCTGACAAATGTGTTTGTTTCTGTTGGATAGTGCAGCGGGCAGAAGAGGATGATCTCCGCACAACGCTATTGCAACGTACCTGTGTGTGCTACTGTGTACATATTTTCATGGAGTTTTTTTTCGGCAGACCATCAAAAACAATTATATTTTTATTTCGGGGGCTCCTTTTCCAACTTTCGGGGGCTACTTTTATCATCTTGGGAGCTATACATTTCTGGGCTCTTTTTCAAATTTCAGCGGATACTATAGTATTATTGTATTGAAGCCTCTAATGCTGTATAAATGATTATCTGATACGCATTTTTTTTTTTGGGGGGGGGGGGGGGGTGGGGGTGGTGGGCTTTTATGGGCCCCGGCCCCCCCATGTATTTTTTTCGCTGTGGCAGCCCTATTTTACAAGTCATCAAGTTAAACTATGGAATAAGTGCCAAAGTATACATTCTTTAGTTCCTTTTATGATAACTGATTATGGAAATGGCCAAAATACTACAGCTCTAGGCCTAGCCAATATTGATAATTGGTCTCTATTTGCTATAAACCCCCTGCCCTCAATCTACTCTTTCTAAATCTCTCTCTCTTTTTTCCCCATTTTTCTTCTCCACCAAATCCTTATTCAGGTGAAGCTTGTGATCAATTCAGGTGCAGGGGAAACAGAGGTCAATGTGCCAACCCACCTACAGAGCGTTTGTGGTGCCATCGGGAAAGGCGATGTACACGAGGCATTACAGCAACTACAAGTAATTCCTGAGGCTGCCAAGGCGATTCATCAAACCACGATGGATCGCATCAGTCAAGAGTGCGCAGATCTTTGCAGAGAAAGATGTGTCTCCAACTTCAAATCAACAGAAAAGGAGAAACTCAAGGTACTACTATGTTTGTGGTAGCTTATTTTAATACTGAATGGTCTAATACTAGTTTGGCTGTGTTATACCTGAAATCATTTACAAGCGAACCCTGTTATAGGGATACAGTTGGGACAATACTTGTTTTTCCTCACTCTGAACTGTATTCAGTATTATCTTTTTTTTTGCCTTGCCTGCGTAGCAGAGCAAGACTATAGGCTTCACTATTTCCATCATCTGTGTCATCATCAATTATGCTGTAATCACAATAACTTTCTATGGATTTAATAGAATCACCAAATTCATATCACAGGTACATATCTTGAAGCTGCAGGTCAAGTATTACTGATTTTTTTTTTTCTTTTTTTTCCTTCTGATTCTATTTTTTTCCAGATTTTTTTCTGCATGATCGGAAATCGGCAAAAACGCTCCGTGATCGGATCGGGGATCGGGATCGGCATGCCGATCCGATGATCAGTTACAGCATTACATGTAATGTTTGACTCTTTCTGCTCAATGTATTTGTGTGATTCTTAGGGCTCTGCATCAAAAGTTATTGAGCCAAACCAATTAATGTGGAGCCTTTGTCACGAGTGAGTAAAGCCTGAAATGACAAGGCGTGGCATGCATTCTCTCTAAAATCGCGACATGCAGGCAAGACAACACTTGGTATTTGCCTTGTTAACATTTTTATTTTATTTTGTTATGAATTTCAGAAATGGTCTTATGATGATCAAGAGAGGGAACTGGAGGAAAAGGCACCAACATTTCTGTCTAGTCTGAAGGCTGCTGCCATCCGTCCCATGATTGCGACAGGTGCGGTAAAACCAACTGCCCGAAAAACATTACAAACTTTGAGACCGGGGATCATGGGGGCTGCAGGTTCTCTGCTTTACTGCAGAAATGAGCGTATGAATGCTCAACAGCTCATGACAGCCTTGACTGTTAAGAGAGGAGGATGCGGGGTGAAGGCCATATCTCGATTGCAAGCAAGGGGCCTCTCAGTATCCTACACTACAGCACTTAGACACCAGGTCGCCTTTGGCAGTAACTACAATGGGAAAGTGAATCAATGGAGAGAGACAGTTGAACAAGACACAAAGAAAGAAAAAGAACTATCCAATGATCCGGTTGCTTTGAATGCCCACAATAAATGTAGACATCCCGGATACGTCCTGAATGGGGACAATGTTGATCTCCGTATAACCCCAAGGCAAATGTCCAGGAGTGAAGGCGCCAAAGATCTGCACTATTTCCATCTAATCGCGGTGAAAAATAGAATAGCAGACTATTCTCTTTCACCTGAGGCTCCTGCCAAAGATGTTCAGGCCGAACCTCTTTCCACCTTCCTACCATCTGTGGAAGACAACCAGGACCTGCGAGAAGACTGGATCCATCTAGTCAGTCACATCATAGGCAAACACATTCCCTCCCTCAGTTGGATGTCATCTGTAATGCCCCAATCCATCAACCACCCCTACATGACCGAGACAAAGAAGAAGACAGAAGTGGTGAGTTCACTACATTCATTTATTGCTTTTCTCAGAATGTTCTACAAATCAGATTTATTCTTGTCATTTTTTAAAAGACAGTAATGTATGCATGCAGTTCTCTCCAACACACACACACACACACACACACACACACACACAAACCAGCGAACAAAATACACAGGGTGGCGGGCGAATCCCCCCCCCCCCCCGAAATGCCCAAAAGAGCTCCCGAAAAGAAAAGTAGAGCCTTTTTGGGGGGTGAGGGGGGGGGGGGGGATTTTTTATCTCCATTTTCTGTTTGATCACTTACAGCATTAGAGCTTAAAAGTACTAGCCCCTGAAATTCAAAAAAATAGCCCAGAAATTTTGAAAAGTAGCCCCCAAAATAAAAATATTCATGTTTTTGCTGACACACACACGTACATACACACCTCCAAAAAAGAAGATAAAAACATTTCAACCCCCGTGATAATCATCATCACACTTTAGTATTACAAGAAGAAGGAATTTATTTTTAATGAAAATAGGTTTTGACATTAAATTATTGTTGTAGCACATTATTGTGTTATCTCATTTGAATAATTATTGAAAACATTCATGTGATTCCCTCTTTTTTGAGCAGCGAGTATCTCTTGACAGATGCGTATGTCATACAAATCTGAAATGATAATTATTTGATCTTCTTCTTCCGGTACTGTGCAGAACCACCCAGGACTATATTCCCACAAGATCATCATATGTACATGATGAAGACTTTACCCCTTTTTCCCTACAATTGTAATATGATTACCTTCTATCTTATCATTATTCAAACAGCAATATTATGTTAATTTTATGTTCTACTTTATTTCCTTCTTTCTTTCTTTACTCAGGTCAACCTAGGTGTTCTCACCGAGAACGAAAACACCAGCGAAGGTATGGTGGCCATCCTGTCTCATATGAATCAGTATGTGCCTGTCGACGAAGATTCTTCTCCAATCCCAGTAATAAGCGGGGGCGACCTCCTTACATGTGAGAGGGAAAGCAATGCCAAGATGGACAGGGAGGACAGTGATGCACCGATGGCTAGATGGAGTGGATTGATACCAGTCATTGATGACTTCCATACAATGGCTAATTTCCTTTCGGTAATTACTTCATACTAGATAATCTTTATGCATCATTTCCAATAAATTGAATACTGTCAACCTTTAGAGTGGTGAAGTGTGATGTCATCTATGACATCATAAACACCTATTTTTAGAATTTTCAAATTTTTTCAGAAATAACACAAAAAATCAATTCTAATTACTGAAAATCAATGGAATATATGTTAAGTATTGGCTGAGATATGCCCATCAGAATGATTTTGTTTTCCAATAGGCAATCAGTGTTATAGTGCACTGTATCACCAGTGCACTATAAAACTGATTGCCCATTGAAGTAAAATTAATTTGGATGGGCATATCTCAGTCAATACTTAACATATTCAATTCATTTTCAGTATATAGACATTATTTCTCATGCTCTTTATGAAAATGAAGTTCAAATTTGAACATTCTCAAATGAGATTTGTATGACGTCATGGCTTCTGTACTCTATGTCATGTATTCAAATGATCCCTGTAAAGTGTCAGATATTGCACAAAATGACATTTGAGACTTCAATTCTATATCAATAACATTGTAAAATACAATTGAAAGATTTGTGAAATTTTGAAAGCAAATGAACAATGTTTGCCAGTGAAAAAAACGAATATTGAGTTCATATTTTATCACAGAACATTGATCGCCTGCCGTAGATTTGTCGCAGTTATAATCATCCATTTGACGATATCTGCACCCGTGTATACAAACGGAACAGAATTTGCGTGCTATGCCCATCATTATGTTACATCAACTTATTGGGCTGCCCTGTTTGTTGGGAAGGACTGTGATTGCGTGGTGCGCCGGCCAGGCGTGTTAAGTTACGGCAATTGTCCTTTTTACCAAAACCGTTGGGCAACGGTTCATGGAGTTAGACACTTTACTTGGATCACTTTAAGCTTAGTTTACCAATTACTGCAGTTTCCTCTTGTAATTTGCATGGTCTCTTTTTATGCCTATGGCCCAAAGAGTGCCGAAGGCATTATCTTTTAGGGTTATCCCTTCGTTCGTCTGTCTGCCCCTGGCCTGTGAATGCGATATCTCAAGAACCAATGGACAGATTTTCTTGAAACTTGATAATTGCTTCCTCTTGAGGTATTATTGCTTACCTTTCTTTTTATTTGTTTTATTTCTTTTTATTCTGATTACTGCAGGTAATTTGGGCTTTGCTCTACTCGCCATCATCAGCCCGGGACACTGGGACACTCTATGCTGCCAGAAACTTCTTGCGTGCCCACGATGTGACAAAGGATCCTATGAAGAATATAAATGCGGCTGTTGAATTAGTAGACAAATACACTGCTGCACTAGTGGTCTGTGCTGCACTAGAGCATTTTGGAATGGAGAGTACATCAGCAAGCCCTACCATCAATGTATATGACCCCATGACGATGGACCCTTTCTTGTATACCAAACAAGAGGTGGGAAAGATCATTGATAAGTATGCGCTACATGAAGGGCCAAAGGTGTCTGAAGAGGCAGGTTTGGTGTGTCCTCACTGCGGCAAGTCATACAAGAGGCTGAAAGGACTGAGAGCGCACCTGAAGAGCAAGCACCAGCCAAATGTTGCTGAAGGTCCAGAGCCAGAGGTTGGCCAACAAGAAGATGGCATCTATAACTATGGCTGCGCATCCCTCAGGCTATGCCTTCTCTTCACGGACTTCCAGGATGCAAGAAGGTACGGCGATGGGCAACGCATCATTAGGTTGTACAAATTCCTGCTCTTGTACTTCAAGTTGTGCAATCGCACCAAGTACAGTTTCCAGACCTTCCGTCTCTTGGCTCAAGTGAATTGCCTCTTGTCCCCCCGAATGGCTCATCTTCTTGTTTGGAATAGATTTGTGAACCATAGTGGCACAGCGGATGGCAACATCGAATTGGACAGGGAGACCGAGTTTCAGAACAAGGTATTTAAGGAGGAGTGTTGGCAACTGCATGGAAAGGTAACAGAGAAGTCAGTCAAGAGGGTGAGCCAATCAGCGCAAGAAATACAAGAATTCTTGACAAATTGTGACAAAGCAAGCTTTGTACGTAGTAAGAAGGGAAAGCACACAAAGAAGGACACATCAGAAGACATTGTCAACCTAGCGCTCTTGATGAAAAAGGAAAACATTTTCCATGAAACCCCAAACCGTCACCACTTTGCTCACCCCTCGTTCCCCAAAAATCTTCTGACGCAGTTGGACTTGACAGAACTTCATGGTTGGATGGTCGAGCAGATTTCAAAATTAAGTTGAATCCAAGATGAAGCACACTACTTCCTGTTTACTTATGCCTCTGCAACGAAGTAGCAGGAGGCATTTCAGGTTGTCCGTCTGTCTGTCCGTACGTACGTACGTCCCATTACCAAATTTGGTGTTTGTATCTTGGGCCACCAATGAACTGATTGGATTTTCAGGTCAGGCGGTCAAAGGTCGCATTATATGTAAAAATAGCTCGTGATCACATTATCCGATTGACAGATTCTCACCAAACTTGGTGTATGTATGTATCGTGCCAATGATCTAATTAGATTTTTGGATCATGAGGTCAAATGTCATAGGTCTCATTATGTTTGCAAAAATAGCCTTTTATTGCGTTATATCAGGACCGATTGACGTTACATGTATGTATCTTGAGGTGACAAATAAATGATAATATTTTGGGGTCATGAGGTCAAAGTTCAAAGGTCGCAGAGCACAATATTTACGCTAAATTACATGCAGCTTGTTATTGCAAAAGCTCAGGAAATTGCTGTAGCGATCAGATTTGGAGATTTGGGGATAATGAGGCTGTAGCGATAAGATTTGAGGGTAACGAGGCAATGAGGTCAAGGTCACCTGGCTCTTTTTGCCAAATTAGCTTGTAATTGCAATATCTCAAATAACCATCACGCTGCTTATATGAATATTGCGGGCAGCAGGCGAGACCTTGGTGTTAAAACCTCCTCATGCTTTGCTTTTTTGATATTTTAACATGCAGTAATAGGGTGCTATTAATCATGCTTAAAGTAGGCAACATGCCACTGACTTTAGTCAATATTTATGGCTATTCAAGGAGAATCTGACCCAAGTTAATCAATGATTTTGTAAAACACACTTTCAATCTGTATTCCATGTAATCTTGAAATGCAGATAATACATTTTTAAAAGATCTACTTGGCAGGCTGTCCCTTGAAGAAATAAGAAATAAATCTTCCACAGATATGTGAATTCGCTTTGGTATGATACCTTTGTACCACTTTAATTTAGTAAACACCATCATTCTCCATTATTGAAACATGCAAAATTCCCTTCTTTTCCCAGCAGTTGTCGCATTGTATTCAACTTAAAATGTTGTCCAATCTATGGACTTCAGGAGTTTGATTTTGATGAAAGTAACATTTTTTCATTATACACATGTGCAGGAGAAGTGTGACAATATATTATATTGCTAGAATATTTGATTGTTGTGTTAATACACAAAAAAGTAATTCCTCCATTATATCAAAAACAAATAAGTAGGATTGTTCCAATTAGTGTTTCTGTTCGGATTTATTCTGTATTAACATAGTTACTACCTCAATTTGGAATGTGCTACTTTTTGTATCTTTCATTTATACAGGAACAATTCTACCTTTTCTGAATGTTCAGTTAAAATTAATAATAATTACACGCACATTTTCAAACTTATGAAACACCTGCTTACCTGAAGAGGGCAGTGAACATGGATGTTATCATTACACCAAGTAAATGCAGTTGATTCAAATGAAATAATAATTTCCAACAATGCTTTTTACTATTATTTTGTGCCAGATGTGTCACATACTTTTTTAATATTGCATGTATGCACTGTTGTATGGTTTTGAACTTTTGATAAAAGTCACTTACTGTAACTAAAATAATAAGCAAACGAACATTATTGTCACTGTGTGTGAAACATGAACATTTCTTTTGTGTCTTGCCTTATAGTATTTATGCAATGTTTTTTGTTTTATTTTAACATATTAATTTGTCTTGTTTGTATTCACTTTATATGCAGCATTACTTGGAAAACTTGTGCATTGCCACTGGTCTTAGTCAGTGTCTAGGAAGTTCAGAGTTGATGTGTTCTCTATTATAAGCCATGAACTGATTATATTGTGTGTAAGCTGTTTAACTTGCTTCTGTCTTTTCAGACATTTAGCAGTTCTTATTGTATGGGATCCTATTTGTGTGTTATTTTGTGTACCTTGATCATTCTTGAGTTGATTTTTTCTTATTTAAACAAAAAGAAATTGAAAAGTTGTTTCTGGAAAATGTGATTTGATGTAATGCCATCTAAACTAGTTTTATAGTTATCATAGTCGTGTCTTAGCTGCCATAGAATAATTAAATATATCCATGACCAAAGTGGCATTGCAAACCATTTCAATTGTTTCTGCATCATAATCAAACTAAACCCAAGCATACACATTTGTGATTAAGTTATCAAACTCTCAAATAGGCCTACAGCTAAGTATAAACATTTATTGAAGAATCCTCAGGAAAATATGTGTACATGTACATTGTAACAGTAAATGCAATATTATTATAACAGTATTTTATTACTTGTGCAACATGTTATGCTCATATGTCTATAAACTAAGTTAGTTGATGGTACTGTAAGTAGATGTAATTTTACTTAAAGGTACCACCACCCCCAAATGTTTTTTTTTTATGAATGAAAGGTAACATCGTTACAATTCCACTCCATCAACAAGTTCCCAAAAATATGTTTAGAGAACAAATATATGATCGGAAAACGCATCACCATTCTGAAGCACGACTGAATGTACGAGACTTATTTGTGCAGAGCGAACGAATCGCACGGGTAACCATTGTCTCCTAACGTACGCGTGAATCGCATTGGCACACTCGCAAACCAGGAACTAGGAAATAGTTGTGGTTCCGTAAGTGGTGGAAATTAATTCCTTTTTTTTTTTTATTACACAAACCTTTGCAAAATGTTGTGTGTCTATTTGATATAAAAAAAACAGTACCAAAACATATAATTATGTGTTGTTCTTTGCCTGGTGGTCCCCTTTAAAGCTGCAACATGTTATTTGTATATATGTTAATTGTTTTCTTTTTTGTTTATATAGAGTATGTGTACTGTAAGTCACTAAGAAGTTGTAATAACTATTGTTCATCCACGAACATGTACTGAAAACATCTTTGCAGACTGAAACATTCACAACTGAAGATTTCACTTATGTTGATCAGATGATCATTTATATTTATCATGTTCTTCAAAATAAGTGTGCACATGAAGTCATGCAATATATTTATCCTGCCAGTTCAACTCTTGTTTGCAATATTGAAACCATTTCAAAACTAGACTACAGTATATGTTTTATTAAACAACATCTTAGAAGATATTTTCTTACTAAAAACTGAAGCATGGTAATTGAGTATTTTTTATTGTGGTTTTAAATAAGTTTGTGTGTGTCCTTTTCACTTTTGAATGTGGTAGGTATGTGAATGCTGTCTGTGTGTTAGTGTTATGGAGTGAAGAATGGAGATCTACACTCTTTTTTTTTTCAGCGAGTGATTTTTTATTTGATGTTTCAGGTACAGATGTATGTGTAACTAATAATCTCTAGACTTAAGATCATGAGTGATACTAGACCTACTGAAATACAAATACAATTCTGACCCCTTTTCTTTAAAATAAGTTTTCCTTTGTTTTTGGGGACCAGTCAAATTTGAAAATTCAAGACTTTACTGGCCCGAATGGGCCAGTCGAAAAAATGTGAGCTTGGAGCCTTGGTTCCTTCACTAATTGAGTTAGTCCTGTGTGCAATGAGATTGATCAGTTGAGTCATGCATGAGATCACATTAAAGGCAAAAGTGTCACCTTTCAAAAGGTGAGAATTTTGCCCTAAATGTGTGCTCACTCATGCATGACTGTGGACCAATTTCATTTTCACACAGAAGTTAGTCAATAAGTGTAGGAACAATCCAACCTAGTTATTTTGCTCAACACTTTTTTGTTAAAAAGTTACGTTATTTTGATTAGGGGGGAATTACTTTTTCTGTTTTGTTTATTTCAAAAATACTGATCAATTAATATCCCAACAGAAAAATTAAGTCCACCCATAATACAAATAATAAAGCTTTTTAAGGAAAATGTTTTGAGCAAATTTACTTGACAGGATTGTTCCTACAGACTACCTTCTGTGTGAAAATGAAATTGGTCAGTTGAGTCATGCTTGAGTGAGCACACTTTAAAGGCCAAATTGTCACTTATCGACTCTTGTGACTTTTAAAAGGGGTAAGTTTGCCTTTAATGTGAGCTCACTCATTGCATGATTAGACAGATCAATCAAATCTTCACACATGAGTTAGCCAATAAGTGTAGAAACAATCTTGCCAAGCTATTTTGCTCAAAACTTTTTTGTTTCTGTATTACTGTTTTGTTATGTTTATGTAGGCAACCACAAACAGTTCCTGGTAATACTCATAGTTGAGTAATTTCTGGTAAAGAAAATTTACTAGTGTGGAGATATTGGCACCGCTACCAACATTAATTACCACCATACCCACCATCTCCACAATCATTTCCATCATTCGTCATTTTCACCACCATCATTGCCATCACCCCATCAGCTTCAACACCAAAACTATCATCACCATCTTCAATACCATTACCACCTAGGCTACATACACCAACATCATCATTGTCGTCATCATCTTTTGATGTCTGTTGCCATCTCTTGATTAGAAAATTATGATTTAAGCTTAAACAATCGGATAAGCCAGAGATATTTGTATATATCTATATAGGCTACCATTAAACACCACCTACATGTATAAGAGCACAGAGACCTCAAATATTTTAGTACCAGAAATGTAATTTGTCGAGAAATATTAAATTTTGCTAAGGCAATGTCTATATGAAAGTGGTGTTTCATGGTATGCTGATACCAAATTGACTGAAGGTGACACTAGAAAATAATTAATTTTCAGATATTAAAATTAACTTGTATTTATTTCATTTTCTTTTTGACATTACAATCCAATACACAAGCTTCTACATTCAAACAGTAGCCATCAATATTTGATATGTACATGTATCTGAACCAACTTATTGGGAGCCCATTGGGAGGGCAGGTTAAAAATAAATGCATTTGACACAGTACACATTAAATGCCAGAGTTGAACAAATCTTTAAAAAATGTAAATGGGTCTTGATATAAATAAGTGGCCCATTTTGTGACCCATAAAAGATTGTCACAATATCAACAATTTGCTTGTTTTTTTTTTTAAATGAATAGTTAGCTAAGCCTAAGAGACTTTTTAAAATGTAATTCCTTCAAAAATTGCATCTGTAAGGCTCCAAATACCCTGAACATGTAACAGAGAAACCCAACTTACCGATCAAACTTTGAACATTGTAAGTACTGTAAAAAAAGAAATATTGGTTAAAAATGTGTGCATGTCTGTGATATTCAAATAGATTCAACAAAATTTGTTTGCTGAAAATAATGTTTCCTTTAAATTTTAGATTCATATTAATACATGCTCTCCAGTATACAAAAGCATAACCAAGCACAAGGGTGCAAACACCATGTGCGTCATATATATATACACATTTGTTTAATACACCTCAATTGAGTACACCAAGTGGGCATTTAAGCAACACCAAGCGTACTTTTTGGGGTAGCTTAATTTGCATAATTCCAACCATGTGCTAGACATTTATAGAGAGAACACTGCTTATAAAAATGCTTAAAATTAAGAAAAAAAAATATATGGGCAATTCCACGGTAATTCACGTCAATGTGAAGTAACTCCACTATTTAATGGAACTGTAGGCTAATTGTAGGATAAAAGTAGATCTGTGCAATAACTAGACAACACAACAAAGACAGACTGACAGAGCTATACCTTTAGGAACCTTTGGGTAAATTTACTGTTGGGTAACTACCATGAGTACCATTACAAAAAAGAGACATCGACAAATTTCAGTAACCACTAAAACGTGGAAAGCACCATCTAAATGACATTTCTATGCAGGATGCATAAACATTGTTAATTTGTTTTACAGTAACTCGCATGTAACAGTCTGTCCAGAGGTTATGATTAAAAAGTAGACTCTCTAGAGCACTCAAAAGATTGACATTTTAGTCTAAAAAGGTAAGCGGCCATTTTTTGACAAAACAAAGAAATATATAATGTGTGCCCCCCCCCCCCCCCCCCAATCAGCCCGACCACGCGACGCTACTGACTGTGATTGTCAGTCATCCAATGTGGTGCCTTGATAAAAAAAATATGACGATTTTCCTGAAATTTGCACGGGGAAGTCCCATGTGTGGAGTTTTGTGTATGGTTTCTGTTTCTCCTATAAGAAGAATTTGACTGAAAGACACATTTATAGGATCATCTTGTATGAAAAAAAATTTCCAGAAAAACTATTAGCATTTGAAATACATGTAGAGCCAACTGTTTATTTCATTTCATTTCCACTTTCCTGTGGAAATGCCGATATTATACTTAGGTCAAGAATTATTCAGAATCTGAGGAAAAGTGGATGACTCCCTTTTGAACATCTTCTTCATCTTCTGATGTTTCAGCTTCAGTGAAAGTGAAAGGTGCACCAATCTCTTGTTCTACATGTAACTCTTGGGATTCAACTGCTCTTCCAGATTGTGATATAATTTCCCAAATCTTTGAAGTTTCCCTGAAAATTGGAAATGATAGAGCAATGGTTTTCCTTGTCAGCACTTCAACAGAAGCAATCAAGCGGTCTATTGCAGCAATCGACAGTGCTCCTGTGAGATCCTCTCCTGAATAAAGAGGCGACTCAACTGTTAGTGTCCGACTTTCATCTCGTAGGGCTAAAAGTCTTGTCTTGACAACAGCCTTTTCTTGTTCAGTCAGGATACGAATGCGCTTTGGGGATTTGTCCTCAACCTTGATCACAAATTCCCCGTAGGAAGGGTCTTGGCAGGTGTCCCCTCCACAACTGCATTTCTTGGCACATATATCACAACACTTGTGAAGTACAGAATGAGGTGATGGAGCAATACCAAACGGTGCCATGAGTTCCTTTCTTCTACACTTTTTGTCATTTTTCATGTACGCCTTCATCTGGTCACTGGTCTTGTGCCGCATGGCTCCTACATATTTTACAAGAATGGCAAAACACGACTCCCCACTTCTACCTCCCCTGCCACTCTCTTGAATATAGTCTTCAACATCACTTGATGGGCCAAAGTGATAGACCCTTCTTAGATCTTTGGAGTCAATTCCCATACCAAACGCAATGGTGGAGAAGAGTATCCTGATATTGCCAGTGTGGGATTTGAAGGATGTCAGTACCTTTTCCTTGACAGAGTCCTCTGTGGTTGCATGGTACATGCCAAAATTCTGCCTATAATCATCCCCAAGACAGTCACGGAAGTACCTGTACAGTTTATGGCATTGAGAATGAGTTCTGCAAAACACAATTGTCCTTGGGAACTCGTTGCCCTTCTCTCTTAGCTCTTCAACTAGGGAATTGAAGATTGCTGGGGTTTCTGGTAGGGTTGTGTGCACAACATTGTAATAAATGTTGGGCCGGTCCGGAATGCTGGATATCACCTTTGGCGCAGTCAAACACAGTACATCCAGAAGCTGATCTCTCATGGCGATGGATGATGTAGCTGTCAGGCTGACCATTGGTACAGCGCGGGGCACAATAGATCTAAGCTCTGCTATCCTTCCATAGCAGTTACGGAATGCCTCTGTCTTCTTAGCAGACAGACCCCTGTGAAAGAAAAAAAGGAGAACAATGTATGAATGATACATCAAAAGAAGAAATATGGCAGAGGAAAAAAGTACAGTGAAACCTCGCTATACTAGGTCGGATATGACAAAATCCTTATTATAACAAGGTCATTTTGCTGTTATATTTTTCTTTTTACCCTGATATGAGATACCTGATATAACAAGGTAATTTGCATGGTCCCAATGACCTTGTTATAAAGAGGTTCTACAGTATAAATGTATGTTCATTGTGTATGATACAAGTTTGAGAAGTTGTGGCAATTGCAATTCTACTGTGCAGAATACCAAAATATGGCCATTTTGACAGAGAACTGCAAGATTATTTTTTTGACCAGTTGATTTGATTGCACAGGTCAGAGGTGTAGCCACAACTCGCACTGGTAATCCCTGGTTTGTAAATTTATGATTGAAAAATATATAATTTTAAAAAGTAGGTACGGTATGTCAAAAATTCACAGTTGGGCTAATAATTTACATTGCATGACAGAGTCAGTGGGTAAATGGTTTGCAGCAATATATATTGTATTCTATAATTTATTCAGTTATTAAAGTGTTAAACGCCTCTCCTCTTCACTTCTCTTCTTGTAACTTTCCTTGTAGCTAAAATAATTTAGTGTTACATTGTGTAATCAGTCAACTCGCACATCAATCATTATTCACAATCTACACCCACACACACTTAATTCCACAGTACTGTACTTAAAATTAAATTAAATTGGTATATTATAGTCATCTGTTGCGGATATCTCGCCGATGGTGGTATGTTGATATACAGTCTCGTGCGCTGAGTGTGTTAATCCTATGGCAAATGCACACAGTGACTTGGTAAAGAGTGAATCGCTCAAATGAGCATATACAGAACGTGACCAGCATATACAGGGCCAATTAAGCCGACATGCTGACGGTGAATTTAGGCTCAATGTCAGCGGCTTTCATTAACGTTTTAACTGATATTTCTGCATTTGACGATAGTAAGATTCAGATTTTTCACACACGCTCCTTTTTATGTTATTTCAATAATACTAATTAGTTACTTAGTTTGACCAATAAAGTTATTTCCCACTACTTACCATTTAACAACACAGTGACTCTCATCAACGACCAGTGAACACAAATTTTGCTGCCAAACATCACACTCCAACAGAGCAAATCCTCGAGATGAGAGGGCACTTTCCGGACTCATGTACACTATGGAATAATGTCCATTTCTAATGTTTGTTTCTTCGGACGATCCTACCTTAACATCTCCAAAGTAGATACATTGTATTCCAAGTTTGGATAAAGAATTTGCCTGATCTCTCATCAGAGATATGAGAGGAGAAATTATGAGCGCGATACTGCGTGCTGCAGCTGCAGGTGGGATCGAAATCGATGGGTCTTCGCTGCCGTCACTTACGCCCGAATCGCAGGCTGGGTCAGTCGGGGAACGAAGCTTGCGAAGGTAGTCAAAGCACAACGGCAAAGCCTGGTAAATAGCGCTTTTTCCGTATCCGGTTGGTAAGCTGACAAAAACGTCCTCTCCTTTCAGTACATACGATATGGCAGAAGCCTGCAATTCTTTGAAAGTATCTATTTTCAGCTTCTTTGCCGCAAATTTCAAACTATCAGTAATTTGTTTCGGTTCGAAGTCTCTCACGAACGCCATTTTCTCGACGGTAATATTATGTTCATTAATATTCATGAGTTCATATGACGTCACAGCCTCGTCGCTTATTGGCTTATTTTGGTCCATGTAACATAAATATTCATGAAAGAGCAACGCGGGGGGTTCGTAGAAATGCTACGAAAGAATCAATGTAAATCAAGGTAAAATAAAGAAAATAAAACTTTTCACGTTCATGACTGACGATAGGCTTCGCGCTGCGCGCTCAAGGACTCCGGGCATATCGCAGTTAGTACACTGCCGGTGCGGTAGAACCTGCCAGACAGCACGATGCCTATTAGATAGGCTACGGTGAGGGCAGCCAAGTCTCGTCAGACAGATAAGTGTCGCATGTTTTATTGTTAATACAAGAACAAGCTATGGGAGAACCGCTAAGTTTTGAAAAGTTGGAGAAAGTTACTTGATCCCTTTAAAGGGATCTAGTCCCATTGTCAAAAAAGTGGAGCACGCCAACAAAATTATACCATGAACATTGATTTTGGGTAAGGCGTTTGGATCCTAGGGCCATTTTTCTGAGGCAGTGTCGTTTCCTAAATTTGCTACTTTTTCGTCTCCAGCGATCCTCGGAACACTGAGACATTCTCGACCCACGCCCTGCCGTAGAAT
This sequence comes from Echinarachnius parma, assembly GCA_037951105.1. Classification (NCBI taxonomy): domain Eukaryota; kingdom Metazoa; phylum Echinodermata; class Echinoidea; order Clypeasteroida; family Echinarachniidae; genus Echinarachnius; species Echinarachnius parma. The sequence continues at coordinate 124,624 of JBAMJV010007468.1, forward strand.
TAGCTGTACATAAGAATGGCTTACATTGTCTTCCTTACAAAGGGGGAGCAGTCATGCGGTTCTTCTGTACAGCTAATTCTATGGCAGGCCATGTGGCGAGAATGTCTTATTGTTCAGAGGATCGCTGGAGACGAAAAAGTAGCAAATTTAGGAAACGACATTGCCTCAGAAAAAACGCCTTACCCAAAATCCATGTTCATGGTATCATTTTGTTGGAAAAAGAATGTTCTATCTAATGAAAAATAATGACAATTGGTCGATGGTGTCGAAGAAATTAACGATCGTAAGTGTTGCAACCTTTCTGGGACACTCTGTATAGACACTAAACATGCGCATTTATGGGAATATAATTGCTCATGAGAAATTTGCGCTTGAATATTCGAATTAAGTATATAAATTTACTATGTGAGCGACCTGCGTATGCTCGGTCAAATTTAGATAATCTCATATTGTGTTTGTTCATGAATGATAAATGTGTAATTAATAATTTAATTCATGCTCGAAGTTGTTGTAATGTAAAGAGCATAATTTCAAAAGGCTCTAAATCCACTTTTTCAACTTTTGAGTATTCAGCATGTTACCTTGTCAAACTTTTTACACAAGCCTATGGGAATGTGAAAATGGAACGTTCCCTAATTTGATTTCGATTCTATTGTTTGTCATAAAGTTTGGATTCTAGATAGCTACGTAGCTTATTAATGTACTCATATCGCTAACTCAATTTGTATGGAGAGTGAATTTAGCGCCTTTTGCAACTTAGCTTTTCATATATGGGCAATTCCACGAAAAATGTTACCCAAGGATGGAAAAATGAAACTCATGGGACAGCCTTGTTAACTACTGGATAGTAATGAGGAAGGACCATATTTTGATGACTAAAGGAAAAAAGTTTGAAATTCAATGCAGAATATTTTTTTGGCAATTGAAGTTGGGACAAACATTTTATGTATTACCCACCCAAAATGATGAAATTTGCATCCGTTGTTTGTGAAATAAAATTTAAAAATATGGATCACTTCAGAACAATAATTCTACTTCTAATGTCTTGTTTATGCTTTGTTTTAACATCATAGAAAAGGAAATTGTGTAAAAATCTTTACTTTTTGAAAACTGTTATTGGATAAAATCTTGATTCTTACAACATTGATGTGTAATGTCCGTGACGTTTTAGATATAAAAGTTTTTGTAGAAGCAGAAGTCCTAATTCAATTTAATTCAAAATTCATTTGCAAAGCTAGAATGTTATATCATAAAGTATATCAAGAGCATTTACTAAAATATTTGATGGTTTGTCCAGAATGGCGTCACGGACATTACGTCACGGCTGCGTCACGGACATTACAAACACAGTGAAAAGTATAAAAAAGCAGAGCAAAAAAATATCAAGCATTATTTTCTCATGTAAATGTCTTATTTTAGCCAAGAAATAAGATAATCCCAAGTAACAGGGGCACTACTACCTTCCTGGTTTAAGTTTTAATAAATTGTATCGTTAATCAGATAGTGAACTTTGAGTCCGTACTCTGAACTATTTATACAATTAAATTCATTGCTTAATTTGAACATGCATGTCTCAATAATCAATAAAGACTTGACTATAACTTACTGGGAGGAGAAAGAGATGGTTAAATCTCATAAGTATGATCAAATTGCAAAAATTATACTTTTAGTCCATGATTTTCCATGTGTTATGCCCATGATGTACACAACTTTTTTATATTTTACAATTTGTTGGCACAAAACAGCATTGTACCTGATTAAAAATGTATAATATTGTTTTAAATAGTTGAACATCTGGTTTACTGCACATTCTGTTGAAAAAATTCAAATTTTACAATAATTTTGGAAAAACTTATTCATATTTTTAAAATAATTTTTTGCTAATTGAAAAAAAATTGAAATATAATTTTTGTTCTCAAAACTGTTTGATTACATATCAAATGTAAAATTTAAAAAGTTTCATGCACAATGGAGCATTTTTTGCGGGTTATTTCTGAGTTTAGAAAAAGTGGACAAAAGTGTAATGTCCGTGACGCTGAAAATGTAATGTCCGTGACGCAATGTTTTGTTGTCTAGATCACATATGCCTGACCCGTTTCCCCCAAAACAACTTGGATTCAATTCATCATTGCCTGTTCTATAATTAAATACCTAAATCACCTTTGTGAGGTCTCAGAACTCACAGACTTTTGCAAAGATGTATATGGATGCAAAAAGTCATGTCCAAAAGATGTAATGTCCGTGACGGCGCACATTTTGCAGAATTACTCAGTAACGAATTGGATAAATGTTCTGAAACTTTTTTTGCATACTAAACCAGGATATTGCTTTGTAATAAAAATACAAGTTAGACATTAGTTAGAGGTATGAATTAGTAGTGGCATTGGAAAGTCATGAAAATTCTCTGATTTGTAATGTCCGTGACGCTGGAGTTGCCCATAACCAGATGATAAAGTTGTTTTGAATAATGCGTTGTATAAGTACCAAATAATCTTCAGAAAGACGTCGATTTATTTATATCATGGTTTAAACAAATTAATATGTACACACATAATGGTTTCTGGCCCCACACAAAATTTTTTAAAATGCAAATTTTGAAATATATATATAAAGATATTGAATTAAAATATGTTCAAGAGATGAAAAATGGATTTTATTTGCATCCATATCTGTTTAATAATAATGCAATATCGTAATCGAGCACAAATAACAATGACATCAGTGAATACACAATATAAACATAACACACACTTTTCATTTCATTTAATTTCATTTCCAGTTTATTTCACTCGTACAAAATACAAAAATACAATTGAACCACAAATAACGACAAACACATGCTAAAATAATTTACATAATACGTAATATAAACGAATGGTACGCCATTGAGTGGGTAGCGGCCAGAAAGAAATTAACTCCTTTTAAAAAGCTGACCCTGGAATTGTATCTTTTTAAATACTACAAATTTAAACGATTAATTTTGTATAGCTACAACAACACAGAACAAATACTAAAATAACCTCAGGGAACATGTATGTCAAATTAAGGCAAGAATACCATACATATGTTTTTTTTGTAAAGATGCAACAATAGTATAATAAACCATTTTCAGTGCAGATTTGGGTAAGTAATTTACTTTAAAAATAATACCTATATTCTTAGAAATGTTATTACAAACAGAACCAATATGATTTGTCCATGATAACCTAGTATCTACTATTACTCCTACAAACTTTAGAGATGAAACTTCTTTGATTGTTGATCCTGCTATTTCAATAAGAATGTCATTTGTATCTGTTTCTTTTTATTTGTAAAAATGTTAGTTTTAAGAACATTCACAGATAATTTATGAATAAATAACCAAGTACTAACTTTCTGTAATTCCTCATTAAATTGTATCTGTAAAGTAAATATATCATCATGTGCCATACAAATACTAGTTTTGTGTGCGAATAAAATATATTTCAGTTTAGTAGATACATTGCACAAGTCAGTTATATGCAAAAGGAATAAAAGGGGTCATAGAACTTAGGGGCACTCCACATCTTAGGTCTTTCATCTAAGATTTTTGTCCATCAATTAAAACATTTTGCTTGCGATTAGTAGAGCAAAAAATTAGCAAATGATTTTTGTAAATCTAAAAATAAACCAATCATTATTTCCTTATTATCAATTACCTTAGTTACTTTATGTATACAATCAAGAAGTGCTACAGATGTGGAATGCTCCGCTCTAAAACCATACCGATTACAAGTTAAACTATGACATTCATTAACAAAAAAACAAAAGATGATTATACAATCACTTCGAAACAATTTTTAGAAAACACAGGTGAAACAAAAATTGGTCTTTAATTTGTTAAAATTTCAGAACAACCTCCTCTAAAAAAAAATTATTATTAACTCTGGCAACTTTAAAGGACAATACAATGGCTTGTGGCTACTATTATCATTTAGAGGGTGAACAGACATTTCATTTGATATATGACTTGGCAATTTGGGCCTACTGGATCCCATGAGATCTTTCTGTGAACATAACCAAATCTTACTAATTGTTACGGCGTCAAAATATGATGGGAGCGGCCATGTTCGTGTAACTACATGACATGCTTTGCAAATTCTGACGTATGTGCGGATGGCTGAACAAAAAGCTTTTCACTGATTTGCAGACTCATCAAAGCGTCCACAAGTATTCACAAAATGGTTTGAATTCGTGTTATTGAATTCAGTTAAGTGCAGGAATGCATCATTGACCGATCACAGTGGTGTACGTCCGCACAGACCTAACAATAGCGTCTTTTCGCTCGGCGACGGGACTATGGCTACAACGCTAATCTTAGCGGGGGGTCGCACTCAGAGCGAAAATTTCCCCGTAGCGGCCAAACCTAGGACGGTAGTTCGCCGAATTAACGTCGGGCGTAGAGCCGCTACGCGGGTACGTGATCAGCCAATCAGAGCGCTTGGACGGCGAGGCTCGCTGCCTCACGTGTTTCATGCACTGATTCGTACACACGCGCTGCATGCACAGTACAGTATGTTGTGATTTGTACTGCCTATACCGTATGCTTATAGTACAACATGCATGATAAATGGAACGAGTGAAACTCCCGCGTATTCAGAATTGCGAAACTGCAAATAGATCGCGACGGTAGCCAGTGTACGGGGACGATCAAAGCTAATTTAAATCCCCCGTAGCCGCACTCCCGTCGCACAGCGAAAAGACGCTAATGAAGGGCCTCCAGCGTTCGCGTGAATAGTGGTATACCCGATAGTGTTTTCACATATTTCTTCCAAAGCAGAAATCGTAGTCTGGATAATGTTATGCGAAGTAAACAAGCATATTACGATGTATAAAGTAGGATAAACTTTGGCCTTTATGTTTGTCTATAAATTCTCCAGATTCGAGGCACGCATGAAATATCTCACATAATGGATAACTTATATAATATATATACTTTGGTATCACTTTCATATCAATACCATCATATCATACACTATAATTATTTTTAAATTGTTTTACAATAATATAAATTATTTTCCCTGGAGTTACATGATTAAATGTAGATTTCGTATTATTCACAATATAAGAAGTTACCTCAATATCATCAGACTGATCATAATTGCGATTAAAATTGATCAATATCAACTAAATAATTATCAAAATAATATGGAAATTCATTTTTCACTTACTTCTATACCATCTACTACAACTTACTCTATGTTAATTGCTTTATGTTCTTTACCTAATGCATTATTTATAACTTTCCAAGTTTTATTCATGTAACCTTAAACACAACGAAATTGACGTAATAATATTCCCTTTTTGTAGATTTCATCTTGCTAGTCAAACGATTACACAATTTGTATATATATTTTTCGTTATATATAGTAGGATTTTTCAAATACAATTTATATAAGCGACTTTTTTAATTTACTTATTTATGTATTTCATGTATAAACCATGGTTAATCTTTTATGTTCTTATTTACTTTATTCTAACGTTAACAAAGTAATTTATATATATATATATATATATATAGAACAGAATATCTCAGTTTGTTGTGTAACTTGCGTATGGTCTTGGGTAAGTTTTTGTCTGTATACCGGGCCACGTAGTTCCAGTGTAGGCTGGCATTGCTCTGGCTGCTTGTGTGACGTGCACCAAATTGCACCATTTCAAGTATATTATATAAATGCAATATCTTCTCCGTGGGAGGAGGATACCCCCTCCCAAACCCTCCCTATTTGGCTCTGCCCCAGCCTTCAGTAGCTTCGCCCCTCGGGACTCATTCTTGGCAATAGGCCAAGTTGTTAGATCATACATAATGTGGCATATGGTGATGTTGGAACTGTGTATGACGCTAAATATAAATACAATATTTGTGTTTGTGTTGTGGTGCATATTCATTAGTGTGCCATTATTTGTTTTCTTCGTGAAAATATATTTAACATTTCTGGTCGATCAAATCATAACACGCTTTCCCAGATACAGTCAATGTTAAGCCCGAGTTTCCTATCTAGGTAAGCACCAAATTGCACAATTTCAAGTCCAAAAATGCAAAATCTCCTTGCAATGTCTCACTCTCACATCTGGCTCAAAGTTGGCAGCACTGTGAGTGTGGTTGGGCATGAGCCCCACACACAAAATCGTGAGCCCCTTTAGGTTTTGCCTCCCACAATCCACCCCCCCCCCCCCCCCCCCCCCCCTCCCACTGAGCAACTTGGTCTCGAAATATTTCGGCAGGTGATCTCGGCCGCGAACAAATTGGTCTTGGTCCGGTGAACGGCAAAATCATCCCCCCAGGTGTAAGAACCTGTCTACGCCATTGCTTTAGAGCGCAGGAATGTGCTTGTCTCCAGAATGGAAAATTGGTTTCTTGGGAGATATATGGGTACTAGTCTAGTGGAATGTCTGGAAAAGCTGAACGCTAAGGGAATTTAGGGAATAGAAACTGGGGGAAAGAACTTATTTTCAGCATAATTCAGGTACGCTGAATACGATAAGCCTTGTTTCCAACATAATTTTCTAGTTGTTGACCACCTAATCTGCATAAATAAAATGGCCACCAAAATTATAATTTCCCACCATTCGTTTACTTTTTTCTGAGATATGAATAACAAATGTAATATCTCTACCTATCCCGTATTACGAAAATCAGACAGAAAGTAAAATGGAGTATTGATATTCACTTTTATGAATAATTATGCAAATTAGTGATTAGCATTATGCAAATCATATACTTACATTAATATGTATTGTTTGTATTCGGTAAGCAAGTGTAACACTGAATCGTCTTTATTCTTCAAGTAAGTCTTTAGCAAATGGATAAGGACATTTCTAAACCAATCAGAGTTATGAAACAACCAACATTAACTGTAATACCTTTATTAGTATTCAACACAATTTCATAGTTGTGTAATACATGTAAAATGAAAATAAATAAAATGGATATTATACCTATGAATATTTTAAGGGTACTGAATTCTACAAATTATTGAGGTATACTATACTTTTAATACGTATAAATATGCAAATTAGTGGTGATCGCATCCAATAGAACACTGTTAAAGTGTAATTACTTATGAATATGATATATTTATGTGTGTACATATTTATCTTTGCTCATTTTCATTACTAATGAAAAAACATAATTATCAAGAAGTACAGTTCGTTGTAAATGACATTATAATCATGATTAACTATTTTCTTGCAATTGATACAAGTAATCGATGTGCCACAGTATATTGATGTCTGCTGCTCGACTGTGCAAAGAGTAGACGCAGTACTATAATTCTACAAAATATGCGTACAAATGGAATAGTGGTTTATTATCAGCGCACTATAATTTTATATTCAACAATCATTTTATGATATATCAGTTGTCATCAGTTGCATATTATGCGACCGATGGCCACCTGATACTATATCAAAACAGGTGTTCCCATATGCTGATTATACACTTAAATTGTCACCGGCCTCTCAGGTGCATGAGTCATTTGAGGTGGAAGTATAATGCTTCGGAAAACCATGTTCATTGCTAAAATAAGCCTTCATCGTAGAGCTGGTCCTGACGAAGCAATTAGTGTGTTCCTCACTCAAAGAACACACATTATAACCAACACGATATGGATAAGGTTCTGTAGAATAATATTGAAGTTGACCCACATCAGCCATTCTACATTTCAGCATCAAAGACTACATTTCCAGCAAACAAAACTACATAAGAGGCAGGAACAATATCTAAAATGAGGCTGCATCAGATCTACCATTTTTGTGTATGTGTCATCTAGCTGCTGCTGTTACCGTTGAGGACCCACCAAAAATCTCTGATTGGACAGCAAACACGACAGTCCTGGTGGGGATCATGTGGTTCAAGGTGTCGTAGGCAGCATAAAGGGTCAACAAAAGCAACTCCACTGAATAGCTTATCTTCATGATGATCATAGCCGTCAATGAGCTTAGTGAGGATTAGAAAAAGCCCAATTGCCTTTCCTGACCTAACCCTGATAGTTCCGGTATAAGATGTTCATCCACAAATGGGGCTTTCCTCCAGAGCTTTGGGATGTTGTTGGTGCTCATGTATGCATTGAGCATGTTCATGTGCCAGTTGAGAGCGCCTGGACATAGGTGTTTCATTTGCTCACATAGGATTTCATCAAGTCCATCATCTTTTATATTTGAATTGCTTAATGGCAGCAAACAGGTCGTTCATGGTGAGCCTGTGGCCGTTAGGAACCTGGCCCTTCCGGGATGATCGTCGGGGTTTCCCCGGCTACTCACAAGGAGTTGATGGGCAGCTTGGTTGGTACTATAGACGGTACTTAAGATCTTAGTTGCACTTTTGTATAGTTATTGCCCATGCAGTATCCAGATCGTTTTCAATACTTTCATATTGCTATATTTGTTTCAGTGTATTTGATTAATAATTTCTGATACTTTGTCCTTCTAGATTTAACATTATTTCTTCGGGCATGTATTCCCCAGATTTCCTTGTGTCCTTGCTAAATGGGTCCATTTGGAGGTGTCTGATGTAGCCGTCGTACAACACTTTGAAGTGGCCCATCAAGCCTTCAATGTAGCTGGTGCGGTACCCTTGGGGTGTTACGCCTTGAGGATTTCTTGAACAGCTCGGCAAATGTGTGGTAGTTTTGATGGATATATATATATGGCGGCATGTCCAGGACGGAGGAGTCAATGTTCTCAGCAAACTTTTCCCAATTAGCCTTCCTCAGATTGAAGCGTCTAATGAAGCCTGGCTAATTATACATAGAATGTCGATCCACATAGTTGAGAAGGAGTGAAAACCTTCCAGATTTCAATCGTGTACAGAAATATGAAAATACTATAATTGTCTTGATGCACGAAAAACAATATGAATTATAGACTACAATGGACGTTTTAGTCAATTAAAAATGAAAAATTGTAAGCATTATTTTGTTTATGTCTGTGGGCTAATCATCTTAAAATGTTTTTGACATCATGTTGACAATCACGTACGAAACAGAAATGCCTCTATAAGCTAGCTGGTAAAATGAATTTTAGATATGTATGATATATTTTCTTTGTATAATCTGTCATCATGGTCATGATTTATAGCGGCCATCTTGTTTATGCTAATTAAGGGATTTCAATTTATTTTGAATGTTTTATATTTTGATTGTTTGGAAATATAATTATTCATTTACCAAACCCGTATACCCGGAGTAAAGACACTTCAGTGTGCGCTCGAGTAACTTGAACAAGAAACAACTAATATTTTAAAGGGAACTATACTTTGTTGAAATGTACAAAAACTGGCGACTGGTTAACCAAAGGTCTATTTTTTTTAATTAATTTATGTCCACTTATAGTAATGTGTGACAATTTAATGGATGTTATACGGTCGAGTAATGAGCGAAAAGGCACAGTGATAGTCAATATAGCATTGCGCTGACGTTGTACACAGTTTTCACTATCCAGTACATACTTATAAATCTTAACACTTCAATCATACATATCTTAATAACGAAATAGTTATTTGAAAACCAAACTATATTCCATGCTTCTGTTAGTAATAGTTATGAATATTATGAGGCATGTGAGACCCGCTATAGAGTTCCAAGTAAGTTTTGAGGATTTTGACAATGTTACTATAGATCCCTTTAAAAATATGATTTGTTTCAATGCCAGGCACTAGTTTCCATATTCGTACAAGTGAATATCACTTACTCCGATATTAAGGTTTGTATTAGCTGCATGACTATCATTCATGACTATCATTCAATTAGTATAAATATTCAATTTGTAACATATATATACATTATGAGTATGTTTGGAAATAGCAATTTTGGTGGCCATTTTGTTTATGCAGATTAGGTGGTAAAAAACAAAAAATTTCACTTGGAAACAAGGCTTATCGTATTTAGCATACCTTAGTTACGACAACAACGAATCAATTCCTAGTTTATATTGCTAAATACCCTTACCGTTCAACTTTTCCACACATCCCACTAGACCAGGAAATGTTTGTAGCACTGTGTACATTTTGCATAGGATAACACATGTAATGTGTACATTGCACTATATCGCGGCATTTACATGGTTACCGTAAAAATTGCATCTCCCATGTAAAATAGTTCTATATGACAGAAAATACAGCTTTGAAATCGTAAGAATACATTCTATCCATAATTATTTGTTTCCAGCAGTTTAAATAATGCAAATTCATTTGAACATGAAATATATCAGTACAATGTACAAAAACATGTTTTTTACCATTCTTTGTGTACTTTGACATGTGGACTTTGACCTTTACTGTTGACCTTGCCCGATGAAAGTCTTTATCATTCTAGAGCATCTTTCCCACATCTGAACACATTTCTTTTGTAATAAAATTCACTCGTCATGGCCTTAAAATATAAATTGTTCGAAATATTGTAATTGTCTAAAAAATGTATGAAGTGGTTACCAAGGCAACCATATATCTCCCAGGAAACCAATTTTCAATTCTGGAGACTCTATAGTGTACTCTTTCAGAAAATACTTGTCTCCAACCTCTACAATCTAGGACTCCCTAAATCGATTTCTAGGCCACTGTTTCGGAGATGGTTCCAGTTCAGTTCAGAGCCGCTGATACTCAGTTCTGCTTCATTTCCGTTCGATGATACACCGATGGACAGACCTGTCGCTCCTAAGTAGAGAAGGTCGAACAATAGGTAAATATTTACTTTTATATTGTAATAAACAATAATGTAATGTACGTACATTTGTATACGGTTTTGTTTATACTTCATAACGTATGTATTGTTGTATAATAAAGATTGTACTATCTGCAATTGTATTGTATGGGACCATCTTGAAAATCAGCTTCAATCTGCCAAAATGGCCAACTGACCCATTTGTGGAAAAAAAAAATACGTACAGTAATACAACTACAACTACAACTAAATGTATATTTTTCACTTTTCGCAGAAAAGCAAAATATGATAACATTTGTTCTGTTATGATTAAAAACAAAAATACTCCCCCAAAATACACATATACTGCAATAATAATAGTGATGACGCCGAACCCCATTTTCCACAATATCAGATTATATGCTTATAGGATTGTCAAAGGCTACCCATGATGTCACTGAGTTCAGACGAACCAGGCTTCGAGTCCTAGCTGAAAGCAAGGCATGGATAACTGGCCTTTTTGTTTTTGTTTTTTCTGTAAATCTATTTAACAGCGGTATATTAAGTACAGAAGCTATGACGTCATGAAATCTACTTTTAGAATTTTGAAATTTGAACTTCATTTTCCGAAAGAGTATCAAACATAAAATCCAAATACAGAAAATCAATTGAATATGTTAAGTATTGGCTGAGATATGCCCATCCAAATTATTTTGTTGTCAATAGGCAATCAGTGTTATTGTGCTCTGGTTCATAACTTTTGAACCAGTGCACTATAACACTGATTGCCCATTGAAGTAACATTCATTTGGATGGGCATATCTTAACAAATACTTAACATATTCAATTGATTTTCGGTATTTGGACATTATCTTTGACGCTCTTTCGGAAAGTGAAGTTCAAATTTGAAAATTCTAACAAATAGATGTTTATGACGTCATAGAAGACACCACACTACACCACTCTATACGCTGCAATGTTCTTTATTGTTTTTGTATTTATTGTCTTTACTTAATTGTTTTAACATCAATTATTTAGGGGGTATCATACACGCATTCTCGCTCACACACACACACACACACACACACACACAATACATACACATGTACGCACGCACACACGGACATACACACAGACACATACTTGAATTTGTTAATTTTGTCCTTATTGTTCATTTCTTCATTCAATTCATTTCACGACATATATATAAATAATGTGAAACCGTGGATACACACATACAAACACGCACACACATGACACACATACACTCATACACATATCCACCTAGCCACTCACCCTCCACAGAGTCATTACACAGACATTCAATAGGCTATACTATACCATGTGACTAATTTGAATGAGAAAATCATGTAATTGGTTGAACAAAACGAATATGATCTTAGCATCGAACAGCGGTGGGCTAATTGACAAAATTGAAGTTTGGATTTGTGCTCTGTTAGTTTCTCGGTACGAAATTGAAGTACAAATTTATACAATTTAATTTTAAAAAAGGTATTAAAATGGACAGGAAAACCTGTAATACACTGTTGGTCATAAAGTTGGAATATTTTTTATTTAGATCCAACTTCATTCTTTTCCCTGTTTTTAGCCTTTTGTTTTGAGCTTTGAAAGGCAGGACCTTTGATGATTGGCTCCTTTCCCTCTCCAAAGCGGTCATCGAGCAAGACAGACTTCCAAGTGTCCACTCCTAACCATGCAACCGAGATTTACCGGATGTCCCTGGGCTAGGGAGCCCATAAGATTGCCGCCTGGACACTAGTGATATGTCATCTTAATGAGTACGAGCCATAACATCCTTGACCGAACATATGGAAGACAAAGGTTTCGTTGATTACGTGGCAAAAAGCTCCAAGATTTCTGCATTCACAAAACGACTTGAGGTTGTGACGGCCCAACGGTGGTATGGCTCGTACCCATTAAGATGACATATCACGAGTGTCCAGGCGGTGATTTTCTGTACTCCCTAGTCCAGGGACGTCCGGTAAATCTTGGTTGTATGGTATTCGTTGGACACTTCGTAGTTTTTCTTGCTCGGTGATCATGTTAGAGCGATTTCTGATCTACAGTTTGGCGGAAGGCGTTCATTCCATAGTGTTTTATTCATAGACGGCGAAGGCTCCATTATGGCATTTCCGGTTTCTACGGCACAGGTTAAGCAATTTGCGATAATCTATCCTGGTGGTCAATCGTGGGTGTCCTAGAGATTCCCGTGGCTTTAATTGACCCTCCTCTCGATGACGTCTGGGGATTTTACAGACCGTAACCTGCGATGTTCCAACGAAATAGTGGACATTGCTTGTTGACACCCCTTCCTGGTGGAGCACAAGCATCGCTTGGCGTGTAGCAAATGGCGTTGGATGGAGTATGGCCTAGAGAGCCTCAGTGCCAATTTTGGTTGAAAATTGTGCAGCCAACTCTGAGAAATGACCCATAACGATGACTTGTTGGACATACGCTTTGGAGAGGGAAAGGGGCCAATCATCAACGGTCATGCCTTTCAGAGCTCAAAACAAAAATCTAAATTAATTAATGCAAATTCATGCAACCATTTATTGTACATTGGTAGTTTGGAAACATTATAAAATCAAAATGTTTAGTCTAACATGGTTCATTAGGCGCAAAAATAGGGAAAAAGAATGAAGCTGGACCTAAACAAAAAATATTCCAACTTTATGATGTTATTATAATGTTATCATTATGATTATTTTTGCCGTTATTATTATTATAATCTAGAAGTATTAGTATAGGTTTTCCCATCCATTTTCAAACAATCGTCATTCAATTTCATTAATTGTTAACTTCAATTTCATCCAGAAAGTCTTTCGCCGGTCATATGTAATGTTCGATTTCGTCATTGCGCACCCAGTTTCGTTCTTTCGCAATCAAATTCGTCATTTTGCCGATCATTTTAGTCAAAGCTTATTCAATTTCGTCCGATCGCTCAAGCCGATGTACAATGTGATGATCAATTTCGTCATTGTGCATTCAATTTCGTTATTTCCCATTCAAATTCGTCAAACAATATATAAAGCTATATTTGCTACTTTGTTTCATCATCCTTTCATTATTATCCTTTGTATATTTGAACCCAATGTCTATGTTTGTTTTGTGTCCCGGAATTCACACAATTTGAGTCTATCGTCTATTGAACAGTTTTTTAAAATTTTGGAATAACATTTGATATGTTAATGTGGCAAATGTATTGCATGAATCAATCAATCAATCAACATGATCAATCAGACTTTTGGTCAAGTATGTTTTTTTGTAATAATTGTAATATCGAAATGAATTGTTTTGTGATCAGTTTATCGTTTTAGAAACACTTATTATTGAAGTTATTCATTTTGAAATGAATGAATGAAGCTACAATAGGGAAATACAAATGAACCAGGGCAACCAAACTACTGTACATGACGAATTTGAACGATGAAATCTTGAAATCGAATGATCAATGACGAATTCGAACTTCACATTGTGCGTTTTTAACCAATCGGGACGAATTCTATTGCAAAAAGACGAATTAGAATGAGCCAAGAAGTGAATTTGAATGTCTATTGATCAATTAGAATGCTACATGACTAAATCGAATGTAGCAATTGCAGTTTTCAGACTTCTCGGGACGAAATTGAAGTTAGCATTGTTTGAATTTGATTGACGATAGTTGAAAATGGATGGGAAAACGTATCATTTGCTATTATTAATATTGAAATCATTATTATCATTATTATTATGTTACCATTATGGTAAGTATTATAGGCTGATCTTCCCGCCCATTTAAAACCTACTATATTATTATCATTATAAGTAGTATTAGCATAGTAAAAATCATCATTATCTTCGTCATATCTTCCACCTTGTTATTAGCATTACTTACCTTCGTCTGTTTTGATAGTATCCTTTTCGTCATGATTCAAACAGATGAAGAACAACTTGGGGTCAATGTCAGATATTACGGCCATGCTTGTTGGTAGAATCTATTAAAGGGGAAACAAAATGAAATACATACATAATATCGTCGGTAGAGAAAGAAAAGAGAGGTAAGTAGGATTTTAGTACCTCAGATAGACCCAACATAGCTCTCTTTTTTGGTTATTAATTTTTCTAAAAAATACAATAATTAGTTTATCAAACAAAAATTGGCATCACGTCGAGAATGCCCCGGCCTACAATATGGTATGCTTATTTCAATTAGCAACAACAAACATGTACTTATACCGCCCCTCTCACGCTAAAACAATGATATATAGATTGATATATTGATCATAGGAAACAATCGAAATTAAGAAATCATTAAAGGACAATGAACCTATGTCTTTTAGCTACTATTATAAAACGGCTCCGGTAAATTCAGTAACGTGATTGGTTAAATCCTGTCACGTGACCTATTTTTATTAATTTTCAACAAACAAACACGAAACTGTGTAACATATGCAATGTCACTTTTGATGCGCGGTTTTGCACGGCTGTGACGCCACAATGCTTGTTTACATTGTTTCGATCTAGATTGAAGTAAGAACTCGCGACGGTGATCATGAAAAAGATGAAAATGCTTCGTTTTGTAAATGATCTGTTCCGTAGTAAATACATGTTGGCAGTTTCGTAAATTTTATGGTAAGTGGTTTGATACTACTAATTTTGGAATGAAATGTTAGTCGGGTTCCTTATGTAATTTAGTTCGAAATTTTGGGTGATTATGAATATTATACATTTTTGGAAGCGTTGAAGTATACCAAATCAAAAAATCCACGTTGCCATTTGTTCTGATCCATTATGTCAGCCATCTTGGATTTTCAAATGGCCGCCACTTTCAACCTGTTTTTGTGAATAACTCCGTCCTAAATTCTTCTATTACACTATATTTTCCAGGGGCTAGGTTGCCATAATGACCCCCTTGTGCAATTTAGAAAACTGGCATAGCTTAGGAGAAGATGATTTGGGGTAAACAGGGGATGGGGGTGGGGGGAGGGGGGGGGGGGGGGCTATGTAGTTTTTTAATGATAACGTACATGTATATAATTATAAACAAATGTGCACCCTCTAAGAAAACATCGACTTTTGACTTCGACTAGTTTTCCCCTCACCCCAAATATTGGCATACAAAGGGATAGTGGGGATGGGATGGGGGGGGGGGGGGAGGGGGGGGGGGGGTCCTATGGGAACAAAAGCAATGTACATGCATTTAACCTTATATAGCCCGGGCTATTTTGCCCCCCCCCCCCCCCCCCCCCCCCCCCCCCCCCCCCTCAGTTCTCGGCCATTTATCGCCCCGATTTTGACCAAACTTGGCGTGTGTGTGTCCCATCATGTATTTCACATGATGCGTAGTCAATTTAATATATCTATTGTTATTCTTAATTTTGTCTAAGTAATGATGCAAATTTTTTCAAAGGAATTCTCATTTTTCCAGTTTTCCCCGCATTTATATTGAGAAAATGCAATCAAATTTGGCATGTTTGAAGCTTGTAATATAATCTAAAAAATAGCTAAGTCAAATAAATGACATGTATTGAAATTCCATATTTATTATTGTAATTAATTATGCAAATATGCCAATTTGTATTGAAATTCTGAATTCTTAGTATTTCTTTGTTTATAATTTCTTTTGCATTTATTTGTTTTTAAATCTTTTGTTTCTCATTATTTTGTTATCTTATAATAATTGATGGTGGCCAAAAGGAATGTTATCTGAGGAAAAACAGAACAAAACAATTCTTCTGACAACATTTCTTGTACAACCCATACAATGCCACACAACTCAAGATCATTGCAAACAACCATTTGTTGTGACGTTGGTCACTGAATATGTGCTATATCTCTGCAACCGTACCCCGGATTTTCGCAAATAGGGTCTCAAAATTCTTCTTGGTCAATTTAGAGGACTTCTCTAGCACCATCTCTTCTATCATCTGCTATTACATTTGAGGTGGGGAGTGTCGTCTTCATCAATTGTGATGTCCATGACTGTATCCTGCTCATTGTTGCCATCTCTATGTCCACTTAGTATTGATCTTTGAGTCTGTATATATTTTACTGACAACTATTCAAGTGTGTGTATCAGCTTGGAATTGTCGCTGCTTGGCTAGAAAGTACGAGGGGATAGAGTCCTTGGTAGTAGGGTGCTTCTTGCTTCCAGACACATACATCTTGTTGATTTCTTTCGTATATACAGGGTGTTAAGATGCAGACATTGCCGTTCATTTGATCTGTCTACATAGTCTTCATAAAGTGTCTGTCCAATATCATCTAATATTCGGGATCTGATGAAGTAATTTGTGGACGTATGCATGTGTTATCAGGACGTAGAGTCTTTCACATTCAACCGCAAAACGATGATGTGACTGGGAATGACAGCCTTGGATCTTGCAGCCAAGCCACGCTGGGAGAGAGATGGTGATGCTCTGTCGGCTTCTTTGCTTCTTTGCGACGAACTTGACCTTTAAACTCCTTCAGAAATTCAGATCCGATATGAAACAGCGTTTGTATGGCATTTGCTTTTGGAAATTCCAGTACGATCAACAAGGACATTCATGAGCTCAGTGTTAAAATGTCCACAAGTATGATCTGCACCGACATCGATGTGAACGGGGTGGCAACTTTTTTTACACTGAAATGTTGCCATTTTCAAGGTTCCCCCATGTCTAAGGATTGTCATTCATCAGTCGGCGTGTATCTGCTTTGCCGAGAGTCGCTTGAAATTGGTACGATCATTGCAAAGACCATCTTAATCCCC